>OZ026623.1:245476-325476 GCA_964020975.1 Hermodice carunculata
TCAGGCATACAGAAAACTTTAAAGACCTGTAGCTATATCCATGTACAGACACATTGAGTGTCCAGTCAGTTCACACAAGTGGTCATGCTGCATGAACACATTCACCAAACAGTACTACGTGAACCAATATGCCTGCCACCATGCATGGCTTGGATCTGTCCCAGGCGCTGGATATGGTTTCAGGTGAAAAAGTCCAGGCAAAATCTCTATATGTTAATATCTGTGCTGTGCTCTGCTGTTGTCCAAAGCGTGGAAGCTTTTCCCATGAAAACCCAGTTCTTTCACCACAGAGCTGCTGAATAGTCTGTCACAGGTGCTGGTGACCTTGAATTTTTCCTCCTTTCCTGTCCAGTACCATTCAGTGCTATTGCAGCTGTTTGAATAAAGACATTAGCCCAGGAAGTACCAGCAATAACGAGAAATAAAATCTATGTCATATTTCGCCAGTTTTATCTTTGAATATCTAAAACCACCCAGTTTACTCTTCATCAAATAGAGGGTCTACCATTTTACCCCAGAAAACTTGAAAAGTAGTGAAAATATAATCTGTAGCACTTTTGCTACGTCAAAATATGAGGCACTGACCTGATTTGGCGTTTTTACTGGAAATTATGTTTGAGACCCAGGTCTACTTGACTCTAGAATTTGTGACAATTGACCAGATTTTTTTCCCTTAAACACTCTCTGATTTAATGCTGTCGAAATTCAGCATTGCTTGTGGAAGAATTATCTTCAAAGTAAATAAATAGACCTAGGCCTATAGCGGCACGTGAACATTATAACGACAAGACATGTCAACAGACCCCACAGCGCCAAGTATACTCTCCCAAATACAAGTGAACTCTTTCAAGTACAAGTACAAGTGAACTGAGGATTGTCTGGTACCTACACGTTCATTAACACGGATGGGATGGCAGTTGTGTTACCATAATCCATAGATTGCAAAGTAAAATTGTGTTTATCTCACTTTTTCTGAGGACGAAATTTGAATTCACGGAAATCGGATGTTAAACGTTTTGATGGAAAGTCACAATGCGGTCACATCATAATTTCGCAAAATGATTGTAATAAAGTATTATGAATGTTGTCTTCAACATATTGTTATTGTTTTTGTTACAGGTTCATTACATCAGAGGTGTGCTACATAAAGATTTTATCATGAAACATTTTTGGACAAAAATGTTTCATGATAACATTCATGATAACATTTTGGACAAAAAAGAAAAAGAAAAAAAAAACGCCTATGCTCTGAGTTAACATGGATATCTCCTCTATTTGTCAGTAGCGAGTAGAAATGGTCTGTTTTGTACTGAAGTAATGGAAATGTACATCTTCTTATTCATGCGGTTATATCAGCACAGGTCCTTAGAATACTTCTTGAGCCATACGATTTTTTCTTCCACTTTCAGGGAGACAAATATATCATTTTATTTGGGCGAAAAAATTTGGTGTACCTTGCGTGGACCGTTCCCATCAGTTATACCAAATAGAGAACACTTTAAGGAGACGTTATAGGTAATTAACCTTTGGTATCCACTTTCTTTAGGTGGAGCACCTAAGCAATCCTCAAAACATGCTTAAATCTTTCAGTGCCACCTTTTAGACTGAGTCGACAGCTTTTCTCTGCGCAAATGCACCCAGTGCACGCAGAGAAAAGCTGTCGACCTGCGATATTCTCTTTGGAACCATAAGCATGCTGGTACTTGTATGAAAGGTCCTTTTACGAGGAATACAACTATGAGATCCTTATGATAATTCAGAGTAGTTTGACTTGAGTAGATCGACTTAAGGCGTGATCGGCACTGTTTGAGTTAAATCCTTTCAAAATGTGACACAGAAGTGCTAGGGCAAATGCTTCACCATGCAGAACACTATTTCTGGCGCCTATGTCTGACACGTGCTGCTGCTGTTCTGTTAATGACCAAGGGCTCTAACTCCACGGGAAAAAACCCTTGACCCGCTCTGTCATAGTGCACAATGAACCCTTTAGCTTCATTCAAATACCCCTTCACCATTGAGTCCATCCCCACCTCTGATGATCAGCTACCATATTCGACGTAGGGGGTTGGCGAACAGCACCAGTGAATAGAACCCGAAATTACATGGTTCAAGACTGGTTCACGAATATGGCTGGAACGAATATCATCTAACCTGTAGCCAGTCCCTAGCTTGTGAATCCAAGCATAGGATGTTTGACCAGAATGTTTGTCACCTGCGTATCACTGTGGCTACCATATACTCTGGAACTGTCAGATAGCGGCCACCTTGTCACTCGGTTGAATGCCTTATTCCTTGTTGTCTTCTCTAATTCTGACGTTTCAGTTTCATTCCGTTAAACAAAAACAATGGGTCCATTTCCAACAGCACCAAGTTGCTGTGCCTGCACATAGGGTCATAGGTCATTCAACCCAGGCAGGAATCTTTTCTTTTACTAGTTACCTTAGTATACAAATGCTTAAATGGTTTGACACCGAGTTACCTATCAAATTTATTTCATCCTCTTTCTAATACAAGCTCCAGAACTACAAGATCATCATCAAAAAGAAATTTGACTGTACCCCGACCCAGGATAGAAAAATTCAAGAATACTTTCTTATACCGAGGCCCTTACCTGTGGAACAAATTGAACTATAAAACTCAAACAGCCAATACACTACAAATATTCAAAAGAAAATACCAAAACCAGATATAAGTCAATAACGGACAACGCCTCAATAATCATATGTATACTTCCGCCTTTTTGACTGTTTTTATTTACACGTGTAGGCTATATGAATTTTACATGACTTTTATGTATAATGTCTGTATTTTATGTATATATTTATTGAGGGCCACTGCGGAGATCAGCTTGGCTTACAGTGAAACCCTCGTAAAATAAAGTTTCTATCTATCTATCTATATCTATCTTGTAGAAAGTTAGCCTTGTAACCAGTATTAAGTCTCTCTTTTTTATCACCTTCTTGCACCAGTATCATTTAATATTTCGGACCAAAAACCAGCAAAATTCTTTCAAACACTTTTATTCTACCTACAACAGTTCTTTTCTAGACTTTTTAAGTTTGCGCATTACACATCCTTACAAATGCACGCATGATCTAGCACCTAACTATATTTGCGACCAAATCTGCCTTCTAAATGAAATTATTTACTATTAAACACGACACGCAACGGGAAATAATATTCATGTTCCTTTTCCTAAAAAAAGTATATTCAAACGTTCGCTTGTGTATGAAAGTGCTTGCATTTTCAAATAGCCTGCCAGACTTTTTACAGGACTGTAAAAATGTGTGTGATTTTAAATGTCACTTTAAGGTTCACTTTTTTTTTTTAATGCTGTACCTTAGTACCTGTGTTTCTCAACTCCTTTTAGTTTTCTAGTCTTGTAGATTTGTTTAGTAATCGCGCCGTGCCATATAAACCCTCATAAGCTTTTAGTAATTTTTAGTTTTGTTTCCTTGTAAATTAATTTTTAGTTAATTAATTTTTGAAGTTCAGACATTAAAGAATCAAAAGCCGTTAACCGGATTAGATTTCGCCCAGGTTTTTTCTTGGAATAACCATTCTTAGGTGGGGCTCTCGTCCTATTATCCTCTCTGAGAAAACAAGTTTCAAAGGCCTTTGATGTTGATCATTTGCCTCTGAAACAATACCATTTTCTCAAGTTGAGCTGATGGTCAGTGTACGGATGGCGGGTTTGGTCTTCCGCCCCCTACATCTTCACCCCGTTTTTAGGGATAGTGTTTTATTGTATTTACTTGTCTCCTATCTGTATACTTATGTAGTTAGCTTGTCATTATTGTGTAGTTGTTTTCCCAATGAGTTTCATTTCTCTTTCCAACCTGAGCTATGTAACGCTAGTTTGTGTGTTTTCTCCGCTGTTCACGCTTATGCTTATTTCGATGTGTTTATTTGTACTTTTATTTCCTCATCCTTGGGTTCCGATGAAGTATTATTATGTACGTTGGTATTGTTCATTAGGGTGTCAGTTTCTGTCCCCATCTGTCTTTGGTGTCAAGGACCACTGAGGTAATCCATCGCGGCAAGGCCTTAGAAGTTTGAAGAGACATCGTCTGACGATTCCCGCTCCTCTTGAACATTTAAAGTCTCCCATCATTAGAACGCAAAACAAGCAAGATGACTATAAAGTAAACCACTAAGGCTATGATATGTTAGCAAGTTTGCATCTTTTCCCTGACCACAAACAATTTCGGCATGCTGCCTTATTTCGCATTGCCGCCCTGATACCAGTCTCTTTTTGCCATGGGCCGTTGCTACCTGCAGCCACGTGACAGGTTGTTAAGTATGATTGACGGGTGGCATTGTTCCGTTTGGCGGCTGAAAACCAAAAGATTGACACATGGACGTTCCGATGTCCACATGCCTGCGTGGCTTTTGGCGTTTTTCTCATATTTCTACTTTAGTTAGTCTTGTTACAACTGTTAAAATTTCAAAATCGGCCATGCAAAGGTTTTTGGCGTCTTAACTGTCCTTAAATACCTTTTTCGAATGAATGATTTTTTTCACTTCGCGTTCAAAAGCAAAATAACTTACGTAGAGAGCAGTCTGTCAAATTTCGTTTTGCTCTTTTTCCCCCAAACATTTTGTTATCTCGAGTGGCGATAATGTGTTTTAGAACAATATTCCTTCCGTTGACGCACATGTAAGAACAATACAAAAAGCCAGATACCATGCCCATTAATATAAAATTTCTGAGTGATGGTTTTGAGACCAAAATGACAAAATTCATCCCGTAAATGACATGACAGGAGCAGAGCATACCATGAAAAGGATAGCGACATATAAAAAGCACTTTCATTCCTTTTTTGAAGAATTTTCTCTCATAAAATCATTGAGACATACTTTGACAATGTAGAGAAATTGATGCATATTGTTTTAGTGCAAGATGTCGGGAGTCTGTGAACAGCAAACTGTATTAATAAAACTGCAGCTGTGACTGGTACATTAGGTCTTTTATGGGATGCAAGCAAAAAGTAAAGAAACTGTATATTAGATTCCTATAGCCATGTCCCTCTTGCAGATATTTTCGAAAAAAAAATGTGTCACCCCTTACTTATATACTTAACATCTAAACATCTGATGTCCCACCTTATCCTTCTGTTATGTACATACATATACTCTGCACTTACTCTCGCTGACCCTCTCGGATTCATTTAGTCAAGATTGATAACCACTGTTCTTGTTTAGAACATATATATATATATATATATATATATATATATATATATATATATATATATACATATACATATACGTGTGCTTGCGCGTGTGTATGTGTGCAAGCAAAACTTGCAATTAGCTTAACAATAAGTAGAACCCAATGTGCTTCAATGCTATGTTTCTTGAACGCCTTTTCCTCAGTTCATTTCTTAAAGTTCCCTAGAGCTGCCAAATCTCCGACAATCTTCGTGACTCATGGTTCACATTCTTCTAGCTCGCTGACACATTTTAAGATTGTACAGTTCATCCATCTGCCAGCATGTTTGGGCTGTCGGGAGAAATTTATAATCGGAACATGCCGACCGTTAATTCTATATTGCTTTTTTCCTAAGCTTATTTAATAGGTTGTTCAATGCAACTGAATGCTCTTTGGGTGGTCTTTTGACATAGATAGTTACAACAGTTCAAATTAGCTGCGAAGATTCTGTTTTAATCCATTCCTCTTGGATTGAATATTCAAAGCAGACTACAATTGACCGCCGCCTGGTTCTGGAGGGAAATATAATGACCATCAATCAGAGTTATCATCATACTACTGAAAGACAATAGGTGATAAACCCGGATCCATGTAGTTGTGAGCTTAGAAAATCATACTTCAAAAGCGAGTGTGCATCTAAAATAAGTCATAACCATGACTCTCGATAACAGCCCAAACCTGGGCGGGAAATAAGGGCAAACACTTAAACTCAATCAGTAATATGATGCCTTTAAAAGATCCAGGTGTAGCTTCATCCTGTTAGATTCGTTTAACTGTACAATTCTATTACGTCATCCATTAGCTCTGAGATCACGTGAGACTTCCTTGCCAAGATGTACACAGACACCATTAAGAACGTTTTCAAAATTCTCAATGAGACAACAAATGTCATTCCCTGAATGCGCGTATGAATAATAAGTTAAACTCAGTTGAGACCACTATGTTTGTAAATGCGTCGAGGAGGTACCATGGATGTTTTCAGTAAAAAAAATTGAGACAAACCATTGATATTTAATGAAGTAACTGTCGACAATGTTCTCACATAAGCAGGGACTTGCGCTATACCCTAGATATCTTAATACTGAGGCACAGTGAGGCATTGATTATATACAGGTTTCAAACGTTTCACAATCATATGATGGTTACCTTTAGTTTTACCAGATTATACGACAATTAGTGACAATAAGACAGATCTTGGCGTGTTTATACAGCTCTAAATTTTCCTCTAATCAAGCAGATGAGGCGGAAAATCCAATAGGAGACCTAAATTAGCCTGATATGGATCTACCTGCCGTCCACTACAAAACACCATCTATTGTCTAGACTTAATGCTGTTTGTGTGTGCCAGACCGCCAGGCTCCCATGATGAGATCGGCAGCCCTGTCCGAAACTCCAATGTCTTAAAATCGTTGCTTGAGAAGCGACAAGCCATCGAAGATAGTTTGTGTCTCAACGGTTGAGGTGTCGTCGATTGAGGTTGACTCAATAGATTGCCCACCCTTGTCAGCAAATCTGGGCTGTCTGTTAGCGTTTGTAGTATTTGACCGAGCCACAGCTGAGTTGGCCATACAGGAACGATCATCATTATCGACACTTTGTCGCTCTGTATTTTTGTGTAGGCACCGATCAATCAAACTGAAAAGTGGAAAAGAACAGAAATTCCTCTCAGATCATGACACAGAAAATGCACCTACAAATTAAAAGTCTCGATCAATTTGAAATGATGCAAACATTGCTAATTTGCATTAAGTCCTTCGGCAAAGAAATCAATACTTTTGTACGCCCAATTTTGCTACCATTTTTGGATATATTCTGGCATGCAACGTCAACTCTAAACGATCATTGCCAAACACCAGTGCCAGACAGCATTTGCTATTTCATTGCATTAAATTGATTATTTAAACACCAACCATATTGTTACTGTTAGCTATTTCTGTGATGTTATCTAATAAAATTTTAACCACTTTGTGCCTTACTGTCGCACAAAAACTCCTAATGGCAAATAAGGCACCCTTCAGTAATTGGTATGTATCTTACCATTCAACGATGAAAATTTGCATATATCGGTAAACAACAATTCAAAAAAGTCATAAAAGATCATAATCTGTCTCAAAAAAACTAGCTTTTACTTTAATCCACACCATACCATCATTTATAGGGGGTAATAACTCTGCATGAAATTTGATTTTTTTCTTGGATGTACATGGCTCTTCCTGGCATCTACCATCCGGCTCTCTTATCGTCTCTTTACTCGTTCAGCAGCTTATACCTAACGGCGGCCATGACTGGTTGTTGCCGAGGAGCTATGGCACCAATAAACTCAATACCACTTTTTATTTTTTACCACAGTAAGTATTTCTCTATCAATTATAATAAGTCTCCATGCATGAATAATTTGTGCAATGCTACCGCCTTGAAATGAAGCAACACTTAAATCAGCTCTTCCAATTGCTCCTGTACCTGTGGTTTCTGTCCAATCTTCAAAGCACCTCCGCCCATGCAGCCCCTCTGGCCTTGGTAGTTTAAATACCCTCTATTGTTCAATTTGGCCACCACTCGGGCCACGCCCTGCGTGCAGATCTCGTTAGTCAATACGACCACCAACCTTGTTAACGTCCAACATTTTTTTAAACCGATCGTTGTACACTATCCCCTAAAAGTAATGTGGAATGCGGCAATATGGGTGAGCACAAGTTAAAGTATTCTGCCTTGAATTCAGGTTTGACTAATTCGCTTAGTCGCAAAGGTTGTGGAAACCGTGCCCCCCCCCCCCCCCCCAAAAAAAAAGGTTAACGCTTTGGTTGCAAAATCCCAAATGTCACTAGAAACAGAAGCAGGTACGTTATGTAAAATTTATTTTGAAAAGCCCGTCCTTTGCAAAACAATTTTGTGTAACTTGCATCTGTGAATCCATGGAGGACGTTTGTGGTTTCACTATGCCCCAGATATGTTGATCCAAACGCACATTTGTGAAGGCCCCACAATTATCTAGTCTGAATACATTTTCATTATTTTCTTTATACTTTTCCTAGAAAATTCGGCCCAAAAACCCGCTATTTACCAAATTTGATAATTCACTTCAAAAACTTTTGGCAAAAACCAGGCAACTTTGACTTGGGCTCAAAAGAACACGTGGCAGTCAATATGCCACTGTCACTATTGTCATTTGTATGAATTTTGTTTGGGGGTTCATCAAATATCGCATTGACCGCTTTGCCAATTTCAAGATATTCATATGTAATGACTCCAGCATACGTATCTTCATGCTAGTTTTCCTCCATATGTTTAGTTTTGTTGATAATTTTTTTTCTTGTCCACTTGACCTGCAAAGCCACAAAGGTGTCCGTTTTGTACAAAATATTAATTTTGCTGTAGCGCAAAGTACCGAAAAATGTACAGATTATTGTTAGTACGAAGTACGGAAATTCAAAAGCTTTTAATCATGGCTGCACCCGAAGTTAAACCCAAGTCAAATAGGTGTGTTGATTTGTGCATGTCTGGGCTAAACTGGAGCCCTAATGAATTTAACCCCAGGGTTTAACTTGGGGTGCAGCCATGATTAAAAGCTTAAGTTATATTTGGTTTCCAGGGTCTGCACACATCGCTTTGCTATAATGAACTGTTCAGTTACAACCTTGCACCCTACCCCCCCCCCCCCCATATACAGAGGAAAAACCCCAGGGCAATCCCTGGCTTTTGCGTTTATTTGAACATCCAATCTGCATGGCATTACCAGGGAATATTATCGTTATAGCGCGGGTCTATCCGGAATTTACCATAACACTGCTATCTAGTCTTCCGGGATTTTACTAGGGATATCGCAGCAGTCGAAACATAAGGGAAAATACCTGGGGGAGTCCAAAGCCAAATTATATCATATGGTCCAGTTCAATTTACTATGGTAAATGAATTGGCCTTTGTGCCCCGTATACACTGAAATTTTCAATATCAAGAAAGCCACTGAAAATATTCCTAATTCAGACCCTGACACCACAGAGATCAACTTTCTGCTTTCCCTGTCTGCTTGATGCTTTCTGACAGATTTGCAGAAAACAGACATTTTCAAAGATGCAGCATCAGATACACAGAGATGGTAAATTGTTTTGTGCATTGTGCATTTAGTTGCATGGAAAATATATAAACTTTATTCGGTCAACAAGCTTCCGTTTCTAATCATACATCTTCAAAATGACCCTTGAGCATTAGTCGCAGTCCTCATGGGTGGGTAGTAAAATTTTATAAAGTCTTTGTACACTGGAGTTGAACAAATAGTTGACCCTATGTCAGGTTTCAAACCCAAAAGATAGGGGACATTTCTTCTTTGCCTTGATCTATAAGGCGGGGACATTTTATGCATGCTTCACGTCAACAGGGCGGGGAAAATGTCTCTCTGAACTTCCTCAGGAGGATAGGGACTTTTCTAATTTTTACCTTGGTGCAAATGTGAAATTCCCTACCATTTCCCGGGCTGGGGGTGGAGTGGGGTGTTACAATTGATCCGTGCATAAAGTGGGGATATTACTGTACCATAGAAGATCATATTGGCCAGTTGCATTTATTTGATTGGTTGATTGTCTCTCACACAGAGACACAGGACAAGCAAGCAGAATGATTCATATTTATGCACATAGGTACTCTTAAACACTAGGGGAAAAGATTTGTTTTTGTTGCCAAAGGCAGGGACAAGGAAAAGACGAGCTGATGCGACGAAACAATATTGTCCCGCGTAACACAACAAATTCAACAACCATACATAGAATTCACCTGTCCAAAGATTCATCCGTATCTACTTCAGTTATCTGTACCATTAAACAGTATTTACGTTCAGGATGAATGTTATTACACTTTTGCACCCAAACGCCTTCCGAAGCGAGATGAGCAATTTCTTGACTAAAGGAATTGGAGGCATTTGTGGATTCGAAATTTTCCTCTGTGCTTACTGATCATGGCAGTAAAAAATCATCCTTTTGTTTGATCAATTATTTCACCATCATAAGCTGCGTGTAACATAGTAAGATAGGCAAAAATAACATAGAAGAAAATAATGCCTGGATGTCTGCAATGACTGCAATTCGTCAAGAGTGTCGATATATTATTAAGACAGTCTCATTCAAAAGTGACCTGAAGCAAGGATGAGGACTTTTATGATCTATTGGCTTTGGAGCGGTACCTCCGCCAGTTGTCTTCTGGGATCTTTTCTTCTCAGTGGTTTCATCTTATCTTTCAAATTTCCCCCTGCATTTTTAGTTGATTACCATCCCTCATCTCTACATTGCCTTTGAATTTATTCCTAATTCCTTTCGAGGCCTCTTCCATGCATGGGAAGGAAAAATAAACTGGCTCCATTGGAATAGAGCAGTATAACACTAGAATCTACGCAAAACAACATACACACTCAGGACACAGCAGTGTTACCCAGAGCCAACAGACCCTGACTTGATTTTAAAAAGTGCAAACCAATTTGACTCTGGGTCAATGGCTTCATAACCCAGAGTCACCTAGCCCAAAATTATCATTTTAAATCAAGGTTACATGACTAGGACCTGTGCAACTTGACATAATAGTTCCGAGTAAAAGGGTTGCACTGAACACTCCCATCACTCCAGCTTAAAGGACCAATGAAGCACTTGATTCAGGGTCACCGGTTTTTGATACCTACAAAGTCCCGGCCATGATGGTATGAATACACCATTGCGGCCAATCAGGGGCAGGTTACCACACTAAATAGTTCTTGGTTGTCTTGTGCTGACACCTTTGGGGGCCATTTAACTGTAATTAACCCACTGTTTCAGCTAGACTACTACATAAAATTATTAGCCTGTTTGTGTTGTATGATTTGACAGATATTTTTACCATGATGAGTTTTATAAACAGAGAGCAAATCACATATTCATACACAATGACGTAATGCTGGCAAGCCATGCTCGGAGCACGTGTTTCCTGGCTATGAGAGGTGAACACTGGCATAACTTTTAATTCTATCTATGGCCTCGCCTGTTTTATCTTGAATGTTTTCAATGAAACGTGTCTGCACAACACCAACTGCATACTTTATTTTCAAAAGTGACTCAACAAAAGTTATACCCATTTATGCCAATATGAGAATATACAGTAAATGTAATGGTGGTTTCATCCCTGATGGCAGTTCCGTCGTTGCAGTGTCCCCAGTCAGCCACAGTGTTAGAGCCGTTCGCAATCAAGCATTTGGTTGACACCCAAATGCCCGGCTGCACATGTCCAAGTCATGTAACCCCGAGTAAAATTGATAATCTAGGGCAACGCGACTCTGGGTTATGAAGCCATTGATCCAGAGTCAAATTCGTTTGCACTTGTCTAGATCAAGTCAGGGTCTGCTGACTCCAGGTTACACTGTTGTGTCTTAAAATTGAGTGTGTAGGCCTGTTTTGCATAGATTCTATTGTGATTTAGCTTTATTCCAATCTACCCATTTCTTTTTCCTTCCCCTGCATGGTTGTGTGTGAAGGCAAATAGAGGGTCATGCCATCAGAACGGGCGAAGAACGTAAAAAAAGACTGAAAAACTGCTCATTTCTAATTTGACCAAACGAATTCTAAAATTAGTAGATTCTTCCACGGTGCGGTAATACCCCCACTTACAGCAAAGTGATGTGTACATATACTGAAAAATCGGTGTTACTTTAGCTTTTAATACTGGCTGTACCCTGAGTTAAATTGTGGGGTTAAATTCAGTAGGGCTTCAGTTTAACCCAGACATGTGGACGTGAACAGACCTATTTGACAGGGCTTGAGACCAGAGTCACCGTAATCCCGACCTGATCTGGACACGTGCGACCGTGCATCAATTTCTGAGCTACCTCAGTCAAGTGTGGCAGTGGTGTCGTTGACAACTGTAATTGTTTTCCTGTTGCAAGTGATAATGCTTTGAAAATTTGTCACCTCCACCACTACATCTGGCCCGTTATGAAGCACGCTGACGGTCACTCGGTTTTCAATCAGATATTGCACCAACTGCATCACATCACATGATTGCGTTTTGTCAGCCAATGACCAAAAGAAAACCCCAGTTGACCACATGTCCTGCCCTGTAATATTTTCAAAATAGCAAGAAGGCCAAGTACAACCAAGGCACCTAAACGTAGAAATTTGTATGCTTTGAAGAAACAGGATGCCATATTGTGCTTGATGCAACCATTTCAATTCTGCAGAACATTCACATTTGGATTGCGGGACACAAATTATTGATTGCATTGAGTCAAATATGTTAGACCAAGACGGTTATGTTAACACAAGGAAATTATTACAAATGGAAGATTTTTGGATCATAACACTCAATTCAGCTCTTCCTTATGGACTCAATGACAGAATTGTAAGCTTCTGTGATGTAAGGAATTTGGACTTTGCAACTCTTGACAGCAGTCACACACCTTTTCATAATAATCAGGCTGATATTCAAAGGAAAAGAAGAAGTCACGGACAAAGAATATCACGGATAAACAGGAAATGTAGGAACATGGATATAAATGACCTTGTCCAAAATTTACTACAGCCTTTCTCCAATGGCATTGATCAATTGCATACAGCTCTTAAAGAACTATCATTTCAAAACATAACAAGAATCAATGAATATTTGGGTCTTACTGATTCAGAACACACATTCCGCATTTTTTGTGAACTTTTGCACGCTTACACAACAACTATTCGGAAACCAGATTCTAATAAGAAAAAAAAATAGGTCAAATGTTTTGCAGGATTCCTTTCAAACACAAATTTTTGATTCACTAAACATTCAGTTCCTTTTTCAAATTGAAATTTGTTCGTAACATGATTCCCAAGGAGTGCAAAATAAAAGATCTCCCATCATTTCCTTCAAATATGGCAACAAATTTGGAAAAAGTATCATGAATGACAAGAAATTTCTGCATTCAATTACTCTTGAGCATATCGCAGCGAATCAAAATTGTGACTGTATGTCTGATAGTAAATATTCTAATTTCGTTGATGCATACCACAAACATGTATTTACAGGTAATTGGGATATAATGCAAAATTAAGGTTTAAAAGAAATGATGATAAAAGGTACATAATTTTGGATAGGTCCCAAGTTGAACATTGACAGTAATTTTCAGGATACATGTGATGCATTTGATTCCTACAGTATGAAATGGGCAAAGAAAGAAAAAATGGAATTTCAGAAATTTGAAGGATGGCTATCCAACTTGAAAAGAGTCTTTAGAAATAGAATTTATTGTTACAAATTCCACATTAAGAATATCAATATGGTTAATCTAAAACAGCCTAAAACTATAAAAGCAGTCAAAGAACTACAAGAAATATTTGTAGTCACTAACAAAGATAAAACAGGTAACACTTTTAGGATCATCTGCAAAAAAGATTATCTGGATGTTTAGAAAAAGGCACTCGATGTAATCAATATTTCACATATGAGGAAATGACGTATATAAACTACACAAACAATCCATTGATAATTTGATAGATACACATAAAGATGAGATGAAAAGGAATTTTAATATCAAAATTTCTGAAGAGGACTCCTCTATTCCACTTTTTTCTGGATTCACAAGTTACATAAAAACCCTTTTAAATCTAGATTCATAGCCTGTACTTTAAAGTGTAAAACGAAAAATTATGAAAAGAAGCAACATTGTGTGTGACCACAATTATGAATCATTTTTGTAAATACTGTAATGCAGTTTCTGGAAACTGTGAAAGAAAATTGTTTTTTGGAGTATTAGTAAGTCTTCCGAGTTTGTTTATAAAATCAAAGATGTAAAAGCAAACGATATCAAATGTTTTGATTTTCCTACACTGTACACAAATCTACCCATAGACGAAGTCAAAAGTTCACTTTCAGAATTATTCAGCAAAATGTTTAAACATAAATATTAATTCATATACAAATGAAGCATATTGATCCCACAATAAATATTCAAATAGTAACGTTTAATCTTACACTGTTGAAGCTTTTACAGAGGCTATAAAATTTCTTTTAGATAATACTTTTGTTCCATGAGGACCGTTGATCTTTTCAACAAATAAAATCTATTCCAATGGGCGGCAACCTCTCCCCTTTACTGGCAGATTTATATTTAACCTGGTTTGCATTTAAGTATATGGATAAATTGATGAAAAGGACTTTCAAATGGCTACACAATTATGAAACAATGCAAGATATATTGATGATATTGATTGCGTAAATGTACAAAAGTTCAGTGAAATTGCTAAAGAAATTTACCCAAAAGATATCCCTTTGGAGGGTAACAATTCAGATGGTTTCAGATATGTGTTTTTGGACTTGCATATTCAGGTCACTAATGACACATTTTGCATTTAAGTCGGTCACAAACTAGATGAGTTGAACTTTGAAGTAGTGAATTATCCTTTCCCGGACAGTAATATTTCGGAAACTATTGGATATAATACGTGTGGACACAGATTTTGAGATATGGTCGTTTATGTTCTAAATTTTAAGGACTTTGCATCTAGAACCAAATTTATTTACAATAAACTTGAGTCAAGAGGATTCAAAGATGTACTTTTGATCAAATATTTCTCCAAATTTTGCGGTGAATATCCCCAGATGGTTAGAAAGTTTGGCTTCAATAATTTTAGAGTTTTTATGCCTGTCTGTTTTGCTACTTAATTTAATCTTTGGCATCATTTTGTTTGAATGTCCACCTTTCAGACATTTTAGGCTAGCTTGTTTTCTGTTAGGACAAACCACCAGGGGCTTTAGGTAGCAAGCAGTTACTGACGACAGTTACAAGCTTGCCTAATTGTACTTGATATCTGGTTAAGAAATATCATATTTTCATTGCATTCTCTTGACTTAAGTATAAATGACTTTCATTCTTTTTTGACTTGCCCTATAATTTAATATCCAAAGATTATTAAAACAATTTGGCTACAATAATTTACAGTTTTAAGACTTGTCTCCTTTGCTACTTAACTTTATCCTTTGGCATCTTTCCATTTTAATATTCACTTTCCGATATTTTAGGCTTGCATTTTTTTCTGTCGTGTCAAACTCCCCTAGGGGCTATCGGTAGGAAGCAGCCCCCTACGACAGTTACACGTTGCCTAATTGCACTAAAAAGTTTGTTATGAAAAATTGTTTTGATAATATGTTTTTGGCATAAACGGTAATGACCTTCATTCTTTTCTGACATGCCTAAATGCACATTTACTCATTTTTTAAAAAAATTATCCAAATTGACAGTATTTTCTCAAATGTTGGAGTTTGTTTTACATTTCTGGTGCAGGATGTCCATTGTTGCAGTCCTTGTTCGGATTTCCCTTGGTTTGAACAGGTGGTCTAGCTGCAACTGTTTATTTTACAATCATTTGGACTGAATATAATGTCCCAGCTTGTTTCCACTTCAGTTATACACTGGTGGATGCTTTAACTATGATGACTATGTCCAACTAGAAAGGGTACATATTGGTTCAGGGATAAGTCAAATTGTTCTTATCTGAGCCTGTACTTTACAAATTTAGTAACTGTGGTTTGTTTGACAGGTATTCTTCTTTCATAGTGAAGCTCTGCATTTATTAGCAAAACTTCACGTATTTAGCCAATTCATCATTTGCCACGTTCATATTTATTCATTATTATGTGGGTTGTATTTGCTGAATATTTAGTCTACACAAGGAGCCACTACTCAGAGAGACATGTACGGGTAATAGTCTCCGAAACATGTTAAGTAGTTACCCGCTGAAGACCCTTTGATTTATTTAGGCTGATACAGCCTATGTCAAAATTTTACAGATGAACGTGTGCAATATGGACAATAGTTATTCCATATGTATATAGGTTAGACAGGTGGACAGGGACAGGTCAATTGGTGGAAATTAAAGAGTTCAGACTGCGGAATAGGGTGATGACTACCATGCAGTGGTTCTGGACAAAAAGACACTAATGCAATATTGGTGCACAAGTTGTCTTTTCAAAAAAGATAAAATATAAAACAGCGTCATGGAAAGCGGTGTTCTCAATGTGTTATTTATCAGAAAACAGCACAAGCATTAACAGTGTCATGCTCAGCATTCAGGTATTGTGTTGCTTAATTCAAGTGTAACAGGCAGTAGTGCATCTCAAAAGTCTCTCATATGAGAAAGAGGAAGTAAGATTTTTTTTGGAAAGAAATGATGCGGCAAACGGTGTTTGACTTTTTGAAGACCACAAACTTATTAACACTTCCAAAACTAAAAATTAAAGCCTGAAAACCTGACTACAGCATGTCAACAGTGATATTGCGTCTGTGTTTAGTAAAACCTACCTTTTGAGGGAAAACTACAGACAGTGACAAAAAAACAAAACAAACAAACAAAAACAAAAAAAAAAAACAAAAAAAAACAAAAAAACAAACAAAAAAACACACAAACAAACAAAACAAACCAAAAAAACAAAACAAAACAAAAAAAACAAAAAAAACAAAAACAAACAAACAAACAAAAAAAAAAAAAAAACCCAAAAAAACAGAAAAAAAAAAAAAACAGAGAGACCAAATTGGACAGCCGCACGTGCAACATTTTTGCGTCAAACACAACATTATCGCCAGAAAGGTTTCAATGTAACTTAATCTGATCAAACATGGTCTAACCAGATCATTTTCTTGGGTACATATGGCTACCAGTGCTACAAAAGTACGACCTTCGTCAGGCACTGCAAGTAAACCTCTGAAAGATGTAACGTAATTGCCAAACAACCTGTCTGGAAAAAGTCAGCGACTAATAATTTAAAATGCCATAAATGAACATGAAAAATTTATGGGAAACTTTGATCTTGTGTTTATTAGAAATCATAGCGACGCATGCTACCATAGTGAGGTGAGCTGGAACTATCATTTGTTTCGTTTTAACTTCGTGAAAATTGGTTGATTCATTTTCTATCCCACCAGTCAGAAAATGAATACCAAGGCTGTAGAACAAATCTTGATTGTTTATATTGAAACCGGTCAGGTATGTGACACTCAGTTATAATTATGATATTGTTTGACTTAACTTTTTAATTTTTGTTACAACATTGGCTAATGAGGTGATAACAATTCAACTGTACGTTTTGACATGTCTGCGCAAGTTACGTGTTCTCCTGATATTTTCAGCCCAGAGGTGGCTGAATAATAATTTTTGTCCCAACACCATTATTGTTGATATGTGATGAAATATAAACTGACATTTACTTCATGAAGTCTCATTTAATTGCTTAACACTTGCTGGACTCTTTTTTTTTGCTCATAAAAAAACATCTGAATTGGAGACCAATTGGCATGACAGAAGCATACTAATGCATTTTGTAAAATGGTAAATGGTCTCTTTTGAAAATCTGCAATGTTGAAGACACTTTCAAGTATTTCCTGGTTACCTTTGCCTGCATATACAGACTTGATTACGCGGTAAGGTATCACGGGCCCTTACAGTTCACTGGAAGGCATGTGGTTGCTTCACAGACATCTGCAAAGTTATAAAGGCGTTCAAAACTACGTTTCTTGAAGACAGTTTCTTAAAAGATTCCACCTCTTAAGATTGTTCTTCAAGAGGCCAGTGCCTCCACGCCCGGACGTTCATTTGACGCTCTTTGCCCTGTATATCTTAAAGCTGGACGTGATTTCCACGCTTTTACAGGCCCTTACAGTTCACTGGAGGGCATGTGGTTGCTTCATAGACAGCTGCAAAGTTATAAAGGCGTTCAAAACTATGTTTTTTAAAGACAGTTTCTTAAAAGATTCCACCTTTTAAGATTGTTCTTCAAGAGGCACGTGCCTCCACACCCGGACGTTCAATTAACGCTCGTGACCTCACGCTCTGGGGCGTCAACTTCATAAAGGCAGCACCAGCCTGTCCAGTGGTCATGTGTATCTGGCAGGAAAACCCATCTCATTTGTTTCCATATGGCGGCCGTTATTGCCGCTAAGCAACAACCAAATTATCCCTTTCTTCATAAACAAATGAGGTATGAACTTAAACAACGCTTGTCCTTGATAGTGATGGACGCTTTAACTCTTTTGGACTCCCTATAGCCTCCTTCAGAAAATGATAATAACTTTATTTTTAAACTGCCCTCTTGTGGGCTTAATAGGAAGCATTACAGGTACTTTTAGCGGGATCTCATTGACGCACGCGTTTATCACAGGCCAGGAATGTGTCTTCTTAAAGGAAATTAGCTAACTAAGAGGTGCAATATGTTAGAGATTTCCTAAGGACTCATTCATCTCTAAGACAGCCTTAAAGGTTTGGACTCCTGAAAGATAACCTAAAAGCTTTAGAAACTTTAAAGACAACATGGAAAATGTTTGGATCCTTAAAGACTCCTCAAAGGCAACCTTGAAGCTTCTGAAGAAGTGTTTCACGCCAGCCTGAAAACTTTATGTAGCAGCAACTGCAACGTTTATACATTCTACCTGGCATAACACAGCAGCCCCCACCCCGAAAATATCTTCACTGAAGTGAAATATTCCATGCTATAATCGTAGGCGTAATGCCCTTAACCATATGGGGAATATAATGTATTGCTGTGTGATTTACCCAAGAAGAATAAATTCGCACTCACGTGACACGTGACGTTCGTCACTAAGTTCCATTTTTAACAGACATAAATCAAACTGCTGTGGTAGGCATACACAGCGTTTCTTTTGCAAGGCCTTCCTTGTAACTCAGACGATATGTGTGAATAGATGATAACGGTTCTCTGTCTTGTTTCGTTTGGAAAAATAATTAAAAAGAAGGAAAATCTTTCCACTTAATTTTAAACTTTTATTGCCTTCTACATGGTCTCGAAGATATCAAGTTGTAAATCAACTGGTTTATTGAATGAAAACCCGGTGTCCCTTGCCAGAGTCTTAGAGGGCATGGAAACTACGGATTATTTACAAATACCATGATATACGGGTTTATGCTCAACATGTTTATGCAAAGCTCACGCTACAATATGATCTTTACAATTGTTGGCTTACACCTATGGCTTCTCGCATGTACAGTGGGAGGGAGGACAATAACCAGCATGGCAGTTTTCACGACACCACCTGTTGAAACCTGCCATTTTCTCCCACCGTCCTTTAGCTCTGCAGTACTGATGCGACGGTTTCGTTGCAGGTTTCACAGTGCCTCTGGTTGGTTTAAGGGTGGTGGCCAGAATTTCCTTTTCTGTACTTTGGGGTGCCACCGTGGTGGCACGCATCATTGTGGTTTTTGGTGGAAGCTCGGTATCTTGTTCAAATGTGGTTTGTCGCTCTCTGGTGGTGGTCTGAATTTCCTTCTCTGTACTTAGTGGTGCCGCTGTGCTGACACGGATTGTTGTTCTTTTTGGTGGAAGTTCAGTGGCTTGTTCAGTTGTGGTTTGTCGCCCTCTGGTGGAGGTCGGTCGCCCCGTGGTGGTAGATTGTTGCCTCCCGATGGTAGTTCTTACAGTGGGATATGTACTCTTCGCAGGAGAATTACCTGAACTCGCTATGGACACATCAGCGCATCCGTAAAATTGTTCCTGAGGGCCACAGCCAAGGCATCTGCGGCCAGTTTCTGGATCCTTCCCCCAATTGTTTCCTGGAAAATCATAAAAGTTTATATAAGTTTCAGTTTCAACTGTAAAGATCAGTTATGTATATATTTTAGCGGCAGCGATTGAACACCGAACGCACTGAGCACAAGTCGGCGTATTATCGTCAGATCACTTTGGTCCACAACATTTTCGAGATAAGCAGTGTCTATTGAGTTGTCCTTTATATTCGTATTTGACTTGGTTGAGCCTTTTAGACCTCAAAAGTAGATGGGTGTTGCGAGAATCTAATCGGCACATGTCACCAACAGATGGAGGCATCCCATCAGCACATGATAAATTCTTGAATGACGCACCACTTCCTGTCAACAACGACAGACCAATTGGAGCAATTTATTAGACTGCGAACCAGTTATTCCTGATTATTTTGCTACGCAAGAGAACTATGCCTACTCCACGATGAGGGCAGTGCAGCAATTTTGTTACGGATAGATCAGAAAATTACACCTTTTTTGCT
The DNA here is from genome assembly GCA_964020975.1 of Hermodice carunculata. Lineage (NCBI taxonomy): Eukaryota > Metazoa > Annelida > Polychaeta > Eunicida > Amphinomidae > Hermodice > Hermodice carunculata. The sequence goes on from OZ026623.1 coordinate 265,699, forward strand.
AAACAAATGAAAAATTATAAGTGTTTAAGCAACTGTTTGTTTTGAACTATGTGAAGGACTTTTTAGGCATTAGCTTTCTCAGATTGTTATTTTATGTCACACGCATTCTGCCCTTTAAAATACGTGAACGTGGCATCCTTGTTGTCAGGTTCTTTCTTGCGAGACAGCGGGTTGCACATGAATACAGTTAATTGTGGATACCTCCCACTAGAGACCCTGAATTTGTTACTTCTATGTTATTCCACCTCCACATGTTGGTTATTTGGTTGAAGTGGACCGATGACTCCATTTGTTCTGAACATACGCCATCAAACACGGTGGAGAAATCCATTTGCATAAGTGGTCCCATGAGTGTTGCAAGCTTATATTTAAAATTGCGTAAACAAATTATATCAGCGGAAGTGGCCCTTGTGAGGTTGCACGTTTTACAGTTTTTCAATATGATTTATAAAAATCCCACTTTCGATTTCTCATATTTCATATGCCTCTTCTTGATGCAGTCTCGATCAAAAGAGAAGACGTTTCATTACATGAACTGGGAATTTGCGAGGTTGAAAGAGATCATAATGCAATTTGTATACGCGTATCCGTATTTGACAATACTGAAGAAAGGAGAGAGCCTTCATAAATTATTTAATGCCATAGGTGGAACATGAAAAATATTAAGAACTGGGACCATTTTCTAGGATGAAATATCCTCCTAACTCATGGGTTGGAACTCTAATGATTTTGTGAGTGTATATGGGGCTTGCTACTCCTTGAAAACTATTGTCACTGGGGCTGGTAAGAAAGGTAATGGTAAGAAAATTTTCAGAGGTTATAGTTGCCTGTTAGTGTGGGACGCTGAAACAGAGGCATATATATTGCAGGACAAAATGAAAGCTAAGACGATTGAACTTACGATACGGGTGATTGCACAAAATGCCAAGAAAAGTACAAGAAATGCTAGAGCGTGTTGGAATATGCTGAAAAGGCTAAATGGTAAAATTAGATACTCTCTCAAAATATCCGACCCTGACGACAGTCCTCATATCATAGAAAATCATAAGGAGATTGCTCGGATCCTATGAGAGTACTGGTATAATTTCGGATATATGAAAAATAACCCAAACTGTTCTGATCAAAAGTCCCTGAAAGAAATGTTGATCGATTTATAGAGTTTTACGTTTTATGTGAATGGCCTTTAAGATATCATAATTGGCTGCAATAGTGTCGAAAGTTCCTTTAATAAGTTAAAATGTGGAAAAGCCTGTGAAGTGGATAACATACTTTTTGAGTTTCTAAACTATGGTAGTCACGTACTTATCAGTTCGGGAGAACTAAAAGGTGATAGGCCGAACAGGTCTCTTTTTATATTTGGCAGAAGAAATAAAATTTGTGTTTTGGGTGGTTAGGCCTATACATTCTGGAAAAGAATTAGTGTCTGCAGTTGATAATGAATATTTCTAAGGTTGAGAGGACCTGTTTAAAACCACCAGTTGCCTTTTACGGGTGAATGCCTGTCTCAAGTCAGGAGTGAAACTGTTTCTTTACATTGGTATTGGAAGAGGAATGTTGATACTTTGGCAAGTCTGGAAACTCTTTGCTGTCATTGTTGGGTTTGAAATTAATGAATATGGATCATGTGTTTCTTTAGTATTTGGTTATTTTGTTTTTTTTCAAACTTTGCAAAATTACTGAACGTGTTCCGGATCAATGGTTTCAAGGCCATGTAAAAACTATGCAAAAAGAATGTTCTAAAGCAGAACTCGGAAACTACAGGGGTATAACAGTGACATCTTGTGTTTAGAGACTACAGGGGTATAACAGTGACATCTTGTGTTTAAAAACTACAGGGGTATAACAGTGACATCTTGTGTTTAGAGACTACAGGGGTATAACAGTGACATCTTGTGATTGTAGACTATCACGTGCGTCATTGAAGATCAATTTATGGGTTTTTTAGAAGAGCATGGTATCTCTGGTGAACTTCATGGCGCCTATCGTAAAAAGACACGTCTTAAGGACTAGTATTTTAATCTTTGATATTTGTGCACTATACGAAAACATGAAAAAACTAAGATTTGGCTTTCCTTCGTTGATATTACTAAAACGTTTGACACAGTTAATCGAAATTTATTTTTGTGAAAATTTGGGCAAAAGGCGTCCAGGAGAAAACTCGGTAAATTATTTAGAGTCTTTGTAATTGTGTGGACAAAAAGGTTATATTCGGTACTTATGAAACCTGCTTTTTTGAAGCACCAAACAGTGGAAAACAAAGCTACATTTTATCACCTACCTTGTTTTCAGTAATAATGGCTGACCTTGTGGATATGTTGAATGAAAACCATTTAGATAAAATTTTAGGTTTACTCTATGCCGACTATGTGGTGCTAACAGGTTATAGTGAAGAAGTAATGATTAATACGCTTTAGCAAAAGCATATGTGTGTAAAAAGTCCCCCAACAGTTACAGCATGTCTGGGAGCACTAGGATGGCTCTGATCAAATTAATCTTGGACCGCACTTGTATTACACTCTACCACGGACTGAAATATGATTTGCAATGCAGTAGATTATGCAAACAAATATTCAACGAACTTTACAAATCTTATTTGAAGGATGATTCAAAATTGCTATGGTGTTATTTTCAGGAAATACACCAAATTTATGTTGGTTTTGGATCGGGCCTTTTTGTGCCATCGAGGTTGGAGCCATGTCAAAGTTTAGGTTATGGAGTTATAAGATGGAATTCTTTTACGACATTGATGAAAAATCTTCGTTATATTGGTATCGGCTTATGTTCCACTTTTCGTCAAAAATACATGTTTGATATCAGTAATTTAAATGAAGCTACGCTTAAGATCTTGGCTGTGGTTGGATCTTTAGCTATTAACAAAACATTGGCTAAATACGGGATGACAAGTGAAATGTGTAGTTTATATCAAGAAGTGAAAGACGATTTATTGCATTTTCTTTTCCTATGTTCTAAAACAGTACCACAAGATTAAAGCACACTGTGTTATCGGAAAGAAAATTGACAGAAATTAATGAAAAATAAGTCTAGCTCTCTTTCACAAGCTCCTCTCTTGTGGCAAAACCCTGTCACTTGTTGGGTGACCAAGCATTCACATAAACCGTCGGTTTTGTGTTTGACACTGTATGCAAGCAGTGCTCTCTGTAGGCGTGGTGTGTTAGGCGCGATACGCTGAATAATGACGTACTTGGTCCGACCCGATTGTAAATGGGGTGCTTTACCATGTATCTCTGTTTTTACATTTATTTCATTGTAGCCACATGCAAATTTCTGTTCATTTCACCTTATAACGTTTTATATATATAACTGTTTTGTAACTGACGTGCACTTACCTGACTGCGGTATTACCGTTGTAAAAGGGTAGATTCAGTAGATAAATTATTATTATTATTATTATTATTATTATTATTATTATTATTATTATTATTATTAATAATTATTATTATTATTATTATTATTATTATCATTATTATTATTATTATTATTATTATTATTATTATTATTATTATTATTATTATTATTATTATTATTATTATTATTATAGTTCCCAGTGGTTACGTATCTTACAGCCGAAAGCCTCAAGCTAACTTCAAATAAAACGTCTGGGTGCCTTCATCTGAGCTATTCATTCAGAAGTACAACAGAGTTGGTGGTGTAAACATCAAGTTGGTGATACCTCTTTCTTTTAGTTGTTAGTAATCTGGAAAGAAGTGTTCAGACACCTGACCTCGCTTGGTTGTCAGAGGGCAGTACTGGAATATACACAGTTACATATACTGAAACTAGCAGATAAAGGCGCCGGACAAGGATGTGCTAAAACCGTGCGGAAAATTACCCAATAGCCTTACCAGAGCCGCCAGAATCTGTAAATGTCTAAAGCTCATTAGCGTTTTGATGAAGAATTGAATAATCGATAGGGTGCATTGCCTTTATGAAGTCTGAGGTTGTCTGCTGCATATTTCCCCAGAGTTAGAACACTTAATAAAGTACATGTATTGCAATTTGGGACAAAATTCGTCACCACTTTAACCATGTCAACTGTTTTTTAAATTCAATGATCGCGAAAAAATAGTAATTGTTTATCAATTATAATTTTTTTTGGGGGGGGGGGGCTGTTGTGACGTCAGAGATCAAACAGAACAGTGATCAGAGCACTCTATCAAAAATCCTTCTAATCAGCAATTTTACTCCACGGATTTTGTTTCAGACTGGATATTTTTATTATTTGAACAACTAGAGGTATCGATTGACTGATTTTTAGAAGAAGTTTTTACATGAATGTGTTGTAATCTTTGATTTTTATTTTCAGCCCAAATTCAGGGTTCCCGCCAACCATTGTGACAAAGGATTACCAGACAGACCATCATGTCAGGCAGGAAGCTGTCGGAGCTTTTTCGTACGCCAAAGCTGACCCTGGATTCTATCAAAGCTTTTACTGTACGGAAGGTCCTTTCTGTTGGTGCAACGCTTACTCGTAAACGAAAAGACTCTAAGCATGACGAATCCCTGTCAGGGCTTCTGAAGAAACAAGAAGATCCAAACTTCCAAGATGGCAGCCTGAATCTGACAGTTTCTGGCGACAATATCACTCGTCCCACCGAAGAGTCTACAAAAACGACTGAATCCACGCCATCGAGACCGATCACCAGATCGACCTCAAGTAAGTTGAATTATGAGCCCAATGTAGCAGCAGAAAATAAAACATCCACGCCTGTCAATCGGATCCCAGAAGCGGAGGTCGCTAGTCAGAATAGTCCTGAAACGCTTAGAAAGAAACTGTCCAGAAAAGCGCAGAGCCAAAATTTCCGAAGAAAAAGAGAACGTTAATGACTCTATTACAGTTCTTAAAGCTAAGCACAGAGAAGTAAAGGACTCGAAAGATAGAAAGCCTAAAACCAATCCTGGGTCAGTTCAGCCAAACCGTCAAGCTGACCACAAAGTGACCGACAAATCAAACCATCACAATACCCAAACTACCCAGAATGACCAAATTGTGAAGTCCAAACGTCGGCAATCAAAGAAGAACCAAGGCGAGGAACTTGCGAATACAGGTAGCCGTAACAAGCCTGATGAAAACGCACCAAACACAAATCAAGTAAACATGCTAGCGTTAAAAGGTGTCAACGTAGAGCCTAAACTCTGTATTGAGAACTGTTTGTACAACAGACAACACAAAGACGCTATGATCCAGTGTGTAACATGCATGATTTGGCACCATTACACATGCATTGGTGAAAAAGAGCCGGAAATAAGTGCCATTTGGAACTGCAAAGGCTGTAGATTAATGCCTACTCATGTGCGTCTGATTGTACAGGGAATAAGCAACCTTGAAAACCAAGTTAAGGCAAATAATATAGAACTCAAAACTCTAAAGCCACAGATCCAATCACTCAACAAGAACAATGCTGATCTTGTAAAACAACTATCAGCAAAAACCGCAGAATGCACAGAGCTTAGCGCCAAAATGCAGAACTTAAAAATGGCCTAAAGAAAGCCCACGAAAAGCTCGAATCTAAGGACAACAAAGCATCCTCTGACAACTTAGTAATTGGGAGCTCTATCATTAAGGATGCCACAAGCAGCGACAGTAAGACAGTAGTAAAGTCTATGAGTGGCGCCACAGCCAATGATGTGCATAATGCATTGACAAAAGAAACAAGAAAATATGAAACTGTCGTCTTACAAGTTGGTACAAACGACTGTGCCAAGTCCAATGATGCTGATAAGATTATCAATGACTACAAGTTAATGGCAATTGGCGCTAAACAAGTTGCAAAGCATGTCAAAGTATCAAGCTTGTGCCCACGAGTTGACAAATGTGATGCCCAAGAAACGGCAGAAACAGTAAATTCGGGACTAGCAGCCATGTGCATTGACAATGGCTATACATTTATCAATAATGACCCAAAATTTCGTCTCGCTGACGGCAGAATAAATGAAGGTGCTTTACAAAAAGATGGCTTACACCTTTCCCAGTTTGGCACGAAAAAGCTGATCGAAAGTTTTGGCATCCAGTGCCTTGGAGTGAGAACCTCAGCAAGCCAATCCAGCCAAAACAAAAGCACACTACCAGGGAAAAGGTCAAATAACGGTCCGTGGTCACGGAACAGGACAGACAGTGGTAGGACTACTGAAAGTGGCGCGTGGCAGCATGTTGGCAAGCACAATCGAAAGCATGCACAAAAGGAGTAGAACAGCAGACGGAACAATGCTACCGGTAGCTATGAAGGAGGACGAAACCATACAGATGTGCGGTCCCAAAACAATACAGCAAAGTGTACTTTCTGTGATGAAAGAAACCATAACTCCTCCACGTGCAAGCACGGACAGAAGATACGGTGCGACACGTGCTGGAAAGTCGGGCATAAAAAGAGGATATGTTGGTATAACAGTACATATTAGAGGTGTGGCAATGAAGGTACGGCCTCCAAGACCAGCACTAGGGAGCCTACCAAATATAAGACAAAACGCCATCGCCGAGGTAAGCAGCGTAAGTTAAGGAAAGTGTATAAGAAAATTAGACTAGCACACTGTAATGTGCAATATTTTGGTTTTGCCAAACGATGTGAACAGTTTCATTTACTGAAAAAAGAACACTTTTCTATGTACGCAATGGTTGAAACGTTCCACCAATGTGATCATGACATAATATTTGAGAATATGCATCCTCAATATAAGTGGTTAGGCAAAGCAAGGAGGAGCACTGTGAAAAGGACAGGAGGTCTCAAGTTCTAGATAACAATGTTTTCGACTCGAAAAATGATGAATTTGAGCGTTTATGGATAAAGGTCAAAGCTGGACAGAATATTTTTATGGTCGGGGTAACTTACTTTCCTAACGATGGAATAGATAAAGATAATAGTTCTTTTCTTATAAATGAACTGATCGAAAATATCAGCCAATTGCAATCTAAGGGTCACCACTGTATTTTGTTGGGAGATTTCAACGGTAAAATAGGAGACTATCGTGTTGAAGGTAAAGCAAGTTTTAATGGCGACCTGCTAGAGAAACTGATAGAGACAGCTGATATGCAAGTTTTAAACAAATCTCCCCTATGCACTGGAAAATATACGTGGCATAGAGGTAGCACCAAGACCACTATTGACTTTGCACTAATAAGCTCCTCTCTGGAAAATAACATAGACAGTGTCATTATGGATGAGGTTGGTGATTATGACTTAGGCAGTGATCACAATACAATATGTGTTTCGTTTAACTCTTCCGAGTGTAAAAACAATGCCCCCCTGGTAAAAAATGTCATGAAGTGGAAAAGCAATGAGGTAAAAGACTGGAGTGCTTTCAGACTAGCTTTATCTGCTAAATTTGCAAACTTCGAGTGTGACCTTTCCCAACCTATTAACCAAACATGGCTAGAATGGAAGCAGGTTATTAGAAGTTGGTGAACAATATGTCGGTAAAAAAAGAAATAAAAGACGATAAAAAGCATGTGTATGACAAAGAAAATAAGAAACTCATTCAAAATCGTAGAACGGCAAATAGGTTCTACAGGTATTGAGCAGGAAAAGAAACTTGTGACCCAGAAATTTTACAAGAACTTTGGCAAGAATATTTGCGTAGAAAGCGAGATGTTCACGAAAAAATTAAAACCATTAAAGTCCAAAATAAAATAAAAGTTATATCTTTAAATTCTACAAAAGGAACGAAAAACACACGTTCATATTGGCGAATGCTGAAACGTTTGAATGGAAATAATGGACATCCCCTAAAAATCCGCGACCCTAATGACAAAAGCAAAATTATTAACGATCCGAAGAGAATCAATGAAATATTAGGTACATATTGGAAAAATTTGGGAAACTCTGGGTCACCGACAGGTGATAAAGACCTAAACAATACTTTGATGGAACATCTTTCTTGTGACGGAGACAAGGTAGACATGTCTGGCCTCACAGATATAGTAATCGATGAATATACTACCTGGAATGCCATTAGCAAACTAAAGAACGGTAAAGCCTGTGATATCGATAATATACCAAACGAATTTTTAAAGCATGGCGGTGAGGCAATTGTTGACTCACTTACGAAAATATTTAAGCTATGTAAAATACTAGAAAGCTTCCAAGACGATTGGTCAAAAGGTTATATTAAACCAATATATAAAGACGGTAAGCCAGAGCCACTCAGCAATTATAGAGGAATTACAATTACTTCTAATGTATACAAAGTGTTTGCATCCATGCTTGAAACACAAATGATGTCTCTCTATGAGGAACAGGAAACCTTTGGTGAACTGCAAGGTGCATATAGACAAGGTCGTAGGTTAGAAGATCACTACTTTAGTCTCAAAGGTCTATGTAGTTTAAGAAAGAACAGAAAAGAAAAAAAACACGGTTAGCATTTCTTGATATCAGCAAAGCTTTTGATACTGTAAACAGAAATCGGATGATGTGCAAACTGTGGAATAGTGGAATTCAAGGTAAAACATGGCGATTAGTACATAGATTGTACGAGAAGGTGGAAAACAAAGTTATATTTGGTCCTTTTGAAAGTAACGAAAGCGTTAATGGTGTGAAACAAGGATGCATTCTATCACCCACACTATTTTCTATTGTCATGAATGATCTACTCTTTATGCTTAATGAGCAGAGGTTAGGAATAGCCTATCATGATGAACTTATTCCCGCCTTGCTTTATGCAGATGACATTGTTCTGATGGCAAATGATGATAAACAACTACAGGAAATACTTAATATTGCACATAGAAATGCTATAAAATGGGGAATAAAATTTAATGACACAAAATCAAAAGTTGTGGTAATAGGTAAAAATATGGATATGACAAGGAAATGGTTTTTGGGAACGTTGACAGTTGAAGAATGCACTATGTATAAATATTTAGGCATTACATTTGCCCAGTCATTACAAGACTCTCCACACATAAAACAACACTTGAAAGGTAAACTTAGTCGCTTAAATGGATATATATGTATTATTCTCTCATCGCACGACAATATAAATTGAGAAACGTTTGGTGACAGTCTCTGGAAAAGCCAAATAATGCCTTTACTCTCACATGGCATAGCAGTATGGTTTAACATACAAAGGAAAGCTCAAGTATTGTTAGATCATTCCAGTACATGGTGGCACGAGCTATTCTACAAGTAAGAGGTACCCCTGCAATGGTGGCAATACTAGGGGAGTTTGGCTGGCTACCACTGATAACCATCTTAAATAAACAGAGAGTAAAATATTATCATCATGTAAAGTATACCATTCCAGCAAACAGACTGTGTAAACGAGTACTTTGTGATTTAGAAACAAATTTTCACTCCGGTCATAAATCTTGCTGGCCATACACGTCACAGATAACCACAATCTTGTCCGAGGCTGGATTAGATAATGTAAATTGTAGAGACACTGGTGAGTGGATCTATCCTTTTTGAAAGTTGTCCACGCAAAACTACGTATATGACTTTTTTAAAGATATCGATGAAATGTCCTCCTTGTCATATTACAAATTGATTAAGTATTCCACGCATGGGGAGAGATACATGTAAGGAATTAAGAATTAAGATTTGGCGAAATTTGGAAAAATGCCTGTTGGAACATGGTTATACACATGTATGGGAACATTTTACTCGCTCTTCCTTAACTACGAAATTTACGCTACTCTTTGGAATATCATTCAATTACGACCATGCTGTTAATGATATATTTGACAGTGCTTGTAAAACTTTCCTAAAAGAAGCATGGCGTTGCCGTATGGTAGCTCTTGAAGGTACCAGCTGTGACATTTCAGTGTAGATTCTTAAAAATCAACTGTGATATTTAAGCTAATGTATATATAGATATAGATATATACATATATATATCTTCAACTGTGCCTGTTCACAGTAAAGACATAGAGTTGTACAGTTCCCTGTAAGGTGCAGATTCCATAGATTTTAAATGAAGCTCCTATATTGTATATACGTTTTATCTATTTTGAAGTGTCCTTAAATTTATACATTGTAAATATGACGATGATAAACATTTATTTTCTACATTGTTAACCAAAGGTGCACGATGTACTTGTCCTTACGCTTTCTAGAGTTTTCTCCCAATGAGTGGTTTATCTCTAGTTTTAGCGCGGGGGACAAAAATTATGATATTGATGATTGTTTACACCGGTTGAAAGCAAACTTTAAAGGGGTAAGATACTTTGACGCATCATGGAATAAACCCTGTTCCATCGATGCCCCCGTTGTAAAGGGGTAGTTTTCCTTATAAAATTATTATCATTATTATTATTATTATTATTATTATTATTATTATTATTATTATTATTATTATTATTATTATTATTATTATTATTATTATTATTATTATTATTATTATTATCATCATCATCATCATCATTATTAATATTAGTACATGCCATGAAAAAGCAGATAAGAGTGGAAGATTACAATAAGAAAAATAAAAACATGAAGGCCTATAGTATTGTAGTTCCAAAACTTTTGGAGCTGCCTTAATCTTTTGCGCGAACTCAATTTTGTCTAATAACTAAAAACTTCAGCAAAATTTAAATGCGTGAAACTTTGGAACGTGAAAGTAGAATGCAGGGACAACAAATGGCCAATTTTTTGTTCTTGTTTTTTGCATTTCACTTGGCAGTGCGTTGAAGGCTTTTTTACCTGCTTGCTTGGCTTATGGAAACTACACTGGCTGAACTTACTGCAGGTATAATAAACTTGTAGGCTTGGGCCGCATGTAGTCACGGAAGCAGGAGTTCACATTTTAAACGTCATAGGAGCCTGTGAGTGCGTCTACAGTTTTTTCTATTTTTCCTTTCAGAGAAATTTCTGTACATCTGAATTTAGCGCACCGAGCTTAAGCGCAAAAGCGTGTAATTCAGTGGAATTAATAAAAGGGATGCATACAGGTATAAACTTAAAGCGGGTGTGTTCACCAAGTATCAGTTGACCGATTCTCGTAAAGTTGTAAGTGACTTTTTTTTAACTTACGGATTAGAACTTACCTGTGTTGTACTTCCACTGCAGGACACATTGCGAACATGAATCTATATCTTCAGGGAGTCTCAATTTTATTCTGATTATCTTCATGCCAGACTTCACACTAAATCGTGTTCCAGATCCGTCAGCCATTTCTAGAAGATGGCGATTTAAGCATTCATGTGTTATAGCTTTCTTGGGGTTATCATGCGGGCATATTCGGAACTCAAACCACCCAACGTGATTGGCTGTCAAATCAACTGTAACGTCGATTACTTGACCACTCTTGTATCTGCGAGCAATGATTCCATTTGCATATTTCCCGCCAGCCTCGTGGTGACGTGGCCCCTTCCAGTTGTCACCACATACACCACATTTTCCACCATTTGCTTTTTGCGTCTAAAAAAAAAAAAAAACAACATGCAACGCCCTTTATAGAATGGACTGCTCATACTTGGGATATTAAAACTATTCGCCGCTGCTGGTGGTGGCGGTGGTGGTTGTATTTTCTTTTTCTGATTGTTTTTTTCCTTTTGTGCGTGTGTGTGTCTGTATGTATGTTGGGTTTTGTTTGTTTGTATTTTTGTTTGATCTCTATTTATTTATTTATTTATTTATTTATTTATTTATTTATTTATTTATTTATCATGCATTTTATACAAATGTTTAAGTATTCAAAGACCATTTCCAGAGGTAAATTTTATCCTTGTGTCATTGATCATGGCGGTGATAGAAAAATGAATGCGAACTTGAAAGAATATTTTGTTAAGTTACAAGAAAAAAGCAGTTAGTTTAATGCTGATTTTACACGGCCTATGAGAAGATTTCAATCGTGGACAACTGTTAAAACGTGCCAACTCAATGCATTTCGGAGATATTGCACTGCATGTCATTTTTGTACTTCCCTTGTAAGTAGACTGGTGACATTGAAGTTGTTTTTACACACTTCCTTGAAGTGATACTAGAGTTTCTAGTTTCAAAAATACTCATACATGTACGTGACAGTTATACCTTAAAAATGGTGTAGGCGAGCTAGGAATAAAGAGAATATGATTTGTAAGGATACAACTGCACTGCCTCTCACTTTTCGGATCTTACAGAAAGAGACTACTTCGATGATTTTGATACCCCCCAAAAGACAATCAAGATATCGTAAATATTTATGTGAAAATGATTTTACAATATACACAAAATGTCGAACATCAACAGACAGCACCCCGTAAAAGATTTCTCTTGTGATATGGCAGTGAGCCCATTAAGAACATGCCTTTGCCGTGACATTCGTTATGCTGTTTTTACAAAGAAAATAAATCGGACAGCGATAGATGGAGACATCAAATTTTGCAAACATGACCGTACAGGGATGTACCAGTGATGCCATAGTTGTCTCTTGTGTGTGTGTGTGTCACATACTCATAAATAGCCTGGAAAATGTGATTCTGCTTATTTTCACATGACTGGTTCCTTGGTTTGGAAATATTCATATTGGTCGGAGAGTGGAATATTTTCACGCAGGTACCAGGGAATGCAGTTATCCTTTTTTTTTCTTTTAAATATAGATTTCAACTTACCCCGAATCCGCCGCACCAAAGCGCATTATCATTGTAATTTGGAGGGTTTTTAAATCCGAAGCGCCACATGCTGCCCCGGGACGGCGGCTCTATTAATCTACCGTGTCCATACACCAATCCTACGCACAAACTCAGCAGCAAAATTTGTGTAGCCATCTTTTTCTGTCAAAGTAATTACTGTTTCCCCCGTAGATGTGAGTAGGTGACGGCTCCTCCAGGGTCAGCTCAACGTTAAGAACTAACAGATGGGTATCCTGGTAATTGCAATAATCGATGCTTCTGGTCATACTAACGCTTTATAGACATTAGTATGACCCCCAACATCGACTATCAGTGGAATACATGAAGCTAACATCTGGAATCGTCTTTACTTCCGATCAACAGACGCGTGGACCAAGCTGCTCTGACATAATTTATCAGGACCGGCTTGATAGGTTTAGAAAACAAAGCCTTTAGACATACACTCTTGAGCTACATAAGTCTATTCATATTGCCGACTTTCCTGCGCATCCATCAACTGAGTTCTCTATCTAATCTTTTTTTTTCCAAAATTTTGGAATGCACTAATGTCTTGTATCTTGAAAATATGAATTACTGGTACTAGCCATATCTGTTTTTTGCTCTCCAGCCAAATTAGGATAAGCATTTGGCCTACATCACCATATCATTTTTATCTATCTGTGACAACCTGCCGATATATGTTTGGTCACCTGTCGGTCAAACTTAAACTATTGGAACATATTATATAATTTTGATTTGAGGTGAAGGATAAGTACTGGCATTGTGGCGACTTTTACCCATCACTCTCTTTGGGTTTTTTGTGCCAAAATCGTGACGTAGTTTTACGTTTGTATGTTTATTGTTGCGAACTATCAAACCCTATCAAACCGGTAGGTACGGTAAATCGAAGCAGTGATTAAAGACTATAAAGCCTAAAATATGAAAAGAAAAATATCATTTGTAAGGTTATTCGGGCAAAATCTCTTCCGGCAGTATTTTGCAGGTTGACATTTCAGAGAAATAAAATTTTGCAATTGCTTTAGGCATGGTTCCGTCGTACTTTTCTACTAACTGTTAAATTCCTACCTTATATGTATATATTTTATGTACCTGATAGGACCAGGCCTCGTGCCTTTGTGTGTTATATTGAAATCCACACTATTTCTTGTTGGCCCCGGCTCTACATATGGTAAAATTTAGTGCTAAGTGTTAAATATAAGCTTTTGCTACAGATGATCAAATGCTACGGTGTCTCGCCGGTAGGGGCGACTCCATGCATTTTCAAAGATGAGTGTAATATCATTGTTTGTCAAAAGATACGACTGAACAAGAGAGAGAGAGAGGATGAGAGAGAGAGAGAGAGAGAGAGAGAGAGAGAGAGAGAGAGAGAGAGAGGAGAGAGAGAGAGAGAGAGAGAGAGAGAGAGAGAGAGAGAGAGAGAGAGAGAGAGAGGAGAGAGAGAGGAGAGAGAGAGAAGAGAGAGAGAGAGAGAGAGAGAGAGAGAGAGAGAGAGAGAGAGAGAGAGAGAAACACTTTTATATCCTTCGGCTGTGCATGGGAGAAAATCTGATGAATGATAACGTAAGAAAATGCAAACATGTCATCATTATGCTAACAGGTTTGCATTTTTAGTGTGGTGCTTGGTGCAAGTCCGTCTTCCAAGGACCATGGTTTCTTGCAGAAAAGCCCAGGTTACGAGGTACCTCTACTCTAGTATCAAGTAGTGTTTGCGCGGGGCCGGACTGCCCGGCGGGCGGGCTGTGGGAAGAACTGTCGCGTGTGAGTTTCACCGCGCCGGGAGTTGCTTCACATACAGCCCTTGTCGGACGCCTATGTAGTATTTTATTTGGCATTCTATACATATAATTTTTGTTTTTTCTGTCCTCCTATCAGTTATCGTCTCATTACAATGGCTTGTGACATTACGTGTTATTTATAAACCTATGTTTTATGACATTATGCTTAAGTTATGCCATATTACTTTGCATTCTATATGGATTCTTCGTTTTACTATGGGTAAATAAGGTAAAATGTCTGCTGAAGGATCAAAGTAGATTTGTTTATGCACCCTCAATTCCCTTATTTTCCTGTGAGTGACGATGGATTATCAGGAATATGAAATGGTTTTTTGTATTTCAACTCATCAAAATCATTCATTTAGTTTCATTTGAATTCGTACGTAGAATTATCTAATGAAATTGTGTTAAAAACAAGAAACATATTGTTGTTGATATTGTTGATAATAAATCATGCACAAATTTCAATAAAAAAAAAATATAATCCGCGTCATTCCCCAGTGACGCTGCCGTAGGCCAGCAAGGCTTTTTTTGGTGTTTTAAAGCGTGACTCTCTGTGGGTCCAGTGGTAACTATTATTAACATTTCTAGTTAAAACTATTTGACTAAATTCAATGTATTAAATTTGGGATCAAACTTCGATATTTTGAATGGAAGCCCATTAGACCATCACCGCTACACCATTGAATTGACAGTTGGTCAAAATGACAGCTTCCCCGACTTGTTTTGGTATTACTATTGTGAATCTTTAGACAGGCATAACGTAAGTTCTAAAAAGCGATTTCTGCAATATTGCATTACTTTCCTTCAATTCTCAGGTTATTTTCTGTCCAATAAATGTTTTCTCTTAAGATTTATCTGACTTTAAAAGTATATCGACTATATTTGATGTTATTCTTACAATCATGACTCACAACTGCTAACCTCAGGGGCCACAAAATTGCCGTAAATGAGCAGTAGAGGAAATTTCCCGTGATTGACTAGTTTCCAAACACTTATCTGGTGAAAAATTGTAATCATTTCAAAAGCGTATCCATGAATACAGTGCAAGCCTTCCTGTCTTACCGTACTTGCACACATGTAACTTCCCCTGTTGGTCAAAAGGCATACTGACGTTGTCTTGTTGTTTTAACGCGTCAAATCCCCAAGATATATATACAATAATAATTTCTGAACAAACATACCTAACAACAATATATTAGTTTCAGTTTATGGCATAGCTATCCTACTGTCGTTTTTTTGGCAAAAGGAGTGGTTCATTCTGCACAAAAAAGACAATTTTATTTTGGTAAAGATAAGCCTACACCCGCATCTGAAGATATAATTTTTGGCACGACAAGCAACGACCCACTTTTTTATTCTTCTTTGCTTTCAGTTTTGGTGTCTGTTCGGGAGGGGGGGGGGGCAAAGGCAGTCCTCCTGTATCCACGGCTGTACACTTTGGACTGCAAAAGCCATTTCCGGAATTTTTAGGAACTATCGGTAGCGTAACGTTCACACAGGCAAGATATATCCATTATATTTTTAATGTTTATTGGTAAAGAATATTTCTAGGTGAGATTTCTAACAATTTTTGACGTTCACTGGTAATGATGTTGCCATTATCCGTATATTTAAGCAGTTTACATTATTGTTATCTTCATGGGTCGTACCCGATCACATAAAAAAACATTATCTCAGAAACGTATATATTATGACTATGTTTTAAAATGAATCTGTCCAGAGTTTTGATATGTTATGGTTTTTACACAATTATGTGTTTTGATTGTCTATCGTATGTAGTTTTGAATTAAATTTGACCATGGTTGCTCTATAATAATTGCCAATTACATGCTCTCGTAGGGTGTGAATGATAAGATACAAGTTATATACAATATTTATTTATTATCGGTTTGAAAACATGAATTCCAGCAGCCATGGCTAAGGGCACCGACATCAGAATATATATATATATAACTGTTCATCAAAATAAATGTACTTCACGCAAAATGCTGCCAGAAAGTAAAAAGTCAGTTCAGGCATGTAAAGGCATATGATCCACTAAAGTAAAATATATCACAGATTCATGAGAATGGTGCAATTACACATGCTCGCATTTTGTGGTGTTCCACTGTTGAACCCATCTTACTTCCTGCACAAGCAGACCCAACTGTGTATCAAAACTAAATTGTGCACTTAAGTTGTAACCATGAGCAAAATACGAAAACAAGAACTATTGTGCATATACATATATATCGATCAATACACTTAGAAATAAATTCACAGTTTGATGTTCAGGCAGCACAGCTTCCCGTTAGGGGTGTCTGTTTTAATCACTGTATGGGCCCCCACTTGGTCAGCCAACAATTAGTCTGGGCTCCAACTCGTGTGAAACTACTGACAAAGATATCATTTCTGGTCCCCTATTTATTGCAGCCACGGTAATTTTTTTCCCGAGCTTTGAACACATTTTTTTCGTAATAACCCTGCATCACTTAACCGATCAGATCCGGTGTTCATATGATCCACTAATGTCATGAGTGTGCAAGTCAATTGCAGGTGCATTTACTGTATTTCCTCTTTAGCTTCCTGTTCAAGCTGAAGTTATAATGAATCATAATAATAAAAGATATATTCAAATCTTACTACTTATACATTTTAATTCAATTCAGTTCATAAGTTTGTAATCATTTTACTTGTACATACACTTACACTTACACACACACACACATACACACATACAAACATGCATACATATATATGTATATACATATATATGTATATACATATATATGTATATACATATATATATATATATATATATATGTATATATATATATATATATATATATATATATATATATATATATATATATATATATATATATATATATATATAAACACACATAACCCAACTTCCCTCCGGAAAAAAATGAAAGTTTATATCAGTGAACTTGCATACATGTGCCAATGACTATATTATAATTTTTTTACTTGCAGTGCCAATAACAGTTACAATGAGGTCTGAGAGTTAACCTACAAACTAACAAATGCGCACATCAGGTAACTGAGCGCGCAAAAAAAATACAAAAACAAACAAACAAAAAACAAACAAAACAATATCATAGAAGGAGCTCACAACTTTCTTCTCCAGGGCGATTCTGAAGCAATGGAAGCACAGTTAACTCATTCCATCCTGATGACGCTTTTTCCAGCTAATATCTAAATGTCGTCTGCTAATTGTATTTTACTAATTTAGGGATTATTTTTCAATATTTTGGATGAAACTTGCATGGAAGATCATTCCAAATTATATGCCCATGGTCAACAGCTTTCCTTGGCGCGCTCTGGGCGCATTGCGCCCAGAGCGCGCCAAGGAAAGCTGTTGACTCAGTCTTCTATCAGGGTGGAATGAGTTAACAGAGCCACTATCAGTCAAAAGAAAGGAGAGTAGTAAAAATCCGTACCTATCACACTGGTTTACCTGGGGCCCCCCTTTAATTATCGGTGGCACTCTCAACATTTTTTTAATCCTCACAATGTCTACAATGATAATCAGATAAGGTATTATCTCTTCCTCTGATGTGACATATTTTCAGGTTGCATTCTTGTAAAAGTAAGTTCCAACTACTGAGTCTTTGGTTTTTAGTTTTAATTCCATGCAGCTACTTTATTGGACTGTGATCTTAAAACACCTGCATTGGAAAAAAACCTGCCGAGCAATATATTTCAAAGTGATGTAAGGACAAAGGATAAAGCTTCCTTTTCAAGGATGGAATAATTGCGTTGATGCTTGTTCAACTTGTTAGAGAAGTATGTAATTGGATTGGTCAGTTTTGGTCTGCCCTAAATGGGTTATCAAGCTACCAACTCCACCATCACTGGCATCACCAAATAGTCTGAATGCCTTAATGTAATCTGGGACAAAACAGGGGCCTGCATCAAGAACTGCTTCAAAGCATCAAAGGACTCCTTACACTCCCTAGACCATTTGTACTTCAAATCTTCCCTTTTTGCATTCCATACTATGGTGACAGCCATTGGTCAGAGGTTCTGGCACTGCCTGGCAAGTCATGCTGCAGCTACCCTTGCGGCAGCTGGAGCCAGACTTGCCAGGCATTGCCAGAACCACTGACTATAGGCGTGTTGGTACTTGAATAAAAGCTCTTTTCATGAAGAATTTAAATATGAAATTGCCGTCTTAAATCAGGTAAATATCCGGAAAAATCAGGGACTGGTAGGGAATGAGTTAACATGTCTGTCCATGGTGCTGCCTTTTGTGAGAAATTTTGGCAAAACTTTCTATTGTAGCCTATGACACCCCAAAACTGTATTATATGCTTTTTGCATGTAGACACCACAAACTGCTAAATGTCCTTAAAAATGGTTATTGCTCTATGTATTTAGACACAGGATATACATCTTCGGGTTCTGTATTTGGACTACTATTTGTCTCAACTACACAAAGCACTGGAGATTTCTAGTCAAAATGTGGTTAATCTTGTCAACAAGACAGATCCTCTTACCTTTTCTACTGAGTTCAACCTTTTATTTACAGTGTAAGATTAGTACGCCTGGGTAGATTACCAAGGATACGTAGCAAATCCCATACTTTGTCTCCTGAAGAAACTGATTTTTCTCCACCATTTTTATCATACCATGACTTCATGTTTTGGTGTCCATTTGCAAAGTACTTCTTGCACACAGCCTGTAATCTGTCCTTGTTCTCTGATACATATTTTAATATATGTACCTGAGCTTTCTCTTCAGAAACTAACCTTCATTCTTTGACCAACTTCAAAGGACCTCTCCCATCGTGAGCACACACTAACTCAAAAGGACTCAATCATAATGACTCGGTACTTCCCTGACAGCAAACGAAAGAAAATGTAACCCTTTATCTCATCTAGGGCATTTTCCATACAATAGGTTTTCATCAGTCTCTTTAAAGTTTAAGTAGTACCTGTCAAGAGCTCCATGGGTCTGTGATAATAAGCAGATGAGTTATTATGTTAAATACCTAATTCTCTAAAACATGTTTGAAGAGAGCAGCTGTAACGTTATTTCCCAAGTCTGACCTTATGGTATTTGCTTTAACATTGTTAAGTGAAAGACTGTAGTAGAACCCACAATTTTCACCTGGTGTTTGTTTTTCTGAAAGGAATAGCCTCAGGTTATCTTGCTAAAGTACCCATGGCTGTCAACAATAATTACTCCCTTCCTTTGTCTTGGGCGATGGGCCTGCACAGTCAAAGATCATTGTCTTGTAACGATTACCAAACTTTTTACCAGTATAGGAATGGTTCGACCTTGATCTTTTGATTAGGTTTTCCTACCACCTGGCAACTGTAACATTTCTGACAATACTGCACTACATTCTTTTGAATAAATGATCCGAAAAACTGGTTCATGATCCTGTTCAGTATTTTCTTAACACCCAAATGACCAACCACAGGTAAATCATGTGCCATATGCATTATTTCCTGTCTGTTCATCCTAGGAAGAGATACCTGGTGTACTTCATTCCAACTCTCATTAGCAGAAGTTTTTCTGTTTTTCCATTTTCACATCAACACATCCTTTTTCACATGATAGCATACGGTAGTATTCTCTGCCTCTTCCCAAGAAGAAAACACCGCCCCCAGCAACTTTAAATGAATCCTCAGAGTTTTGATTAGACACCAAGTTTTCCTTTCTTCAACTTAGTACCACTATGGCCACTATTGTCTGCAGTGCTAAATAGGTCAGGTACAAAAGTATCTCCAAATTCTGCATCACTTACACTTGACTCTGTCCCTGCCTTAAAACAAAAATTAGTTTCAAGTTTCTTAAAGTCTTTTGCTTGCTTTATGTGTGACCTTGTCATATAAGCGAGAAAAATACATCGCTGTTCTATCTGCAGCTTCTCTGTGCATACATTCATGCATGGCTGTAAGTTCAATCAAGGTGTGACCTTTTCCTGAGGACCTGGTATATCAGCTCCTAAGATCATATTACTCCTATCATGGGTAGACGGGGTACCTAAACCTGTTACACATTTGGACTCCAACCAAACACCATATGTAATGGAACCAACACTTCCTAACAATCAACACCCCGAATATTGAAAAAGACAACCAGCCCTCCGCACTGGAACCTGGAGTCATTCAATATCAAGCTCTGAGCTCTTTCTGTGTCTCGTGATATGATCACAGGAATTTTCTAACCTTCACCTATGGACAGTGAGCCTTCAGACCTAGACTGCATGTGTGTATCATTCACTGGCCCTTAAATGTGCCCTTCCTTCTTGATGGGTGCTACATCTATGTGACTGCCCAGTATTAAATCTCCTGGCTTTATAATTACTTTAGATTTTTATTCTGTATGCAACTGACAACTTCTTTCAGTTCTATGTAGCCGTTCACAATAAGTGCACTGAGGTTTAAGCTCAGTGTGCAACTTCCAACATTTCTCCATAGCAGGCAACTTGCAACAAAGGCTACATTTAAATCTACCAGCTTTGCTTTCTGGGCTCCAGCTTTACCATTTTTTGATCACCATCAGCTTTTTGCTCCTTAGCCTTCATTTGACCTTGACCTTGACCCTGACTTGACCCAAATACACCCTGACCACTGCTGATCCTATACCGCTTGTGGGTCAAAGCATACACATCAACTGATACAGCAGCATCTGCAAGTGTCTTATATTTGCGTTTCACAAGCGATGTCCTTATATCCTGAGCTACAGCTTGTTTGATATCTTTTAACAACAACAATTCACTAATGTATCATAGTAACCTTGTACATCAAAAATATGTCAATCAGCTGTCACACATTTCTGTCTTTTCTTTGACAAAATCTGCTTCTTGCACTGTGAAATCCGGCACAAATTTGCAATACACTGTTACCTTGAAATGATGAGATTTTGACATATTTCATCTATTCGATCACCTTACTTTAAGTTCACGCTAGAAAAACTCATGATTCCCTTGCCCCTTGCCTTACTTGTCCACCCTTCCTTGTCAAACCTGTCCCTGCACTTTTCATTCTCAACTGTTTCTATATTTTTCTGTTTATCACCCGGAAAATTAATCTTGTTCATACAAAAAGTCATAAACTTTCTGCAATTATGCTGGTTTTTAACAAGGAAAAGACACTGGAATTACATCCTGCAACTCTAGAAATTGAACTTTCCAATTCATTCCTCTTTAGTCTAGACAAAGAAGACTTTTTACCAGGCTAGGCTAAAAATTCATGAAAGACATGGTTGACTTAATAACTGTCTGGAGAGAGTTTAAAAATCCATGCAAGGAAGTGAGTGATTAATACTAATAGGAAAGGTCAGAATTAGCTCTGAAGTGTGTATTCGCCCCAATACACAACTGAATACACAAACATTTGCAGGGCTAGAGCTGTGTATTCCCAGTGGTAAGCATGTTAAAGTAACCTTAAATAAACTGGTAACTTTAGTAGCTGTGGTTATATGATTTTTGTGAGGTATTTAGTTACTGTGTGAAATTTAGTGTTTCTATATGCAGTTGTTTTCAAGCTATTAAGTTGCAAGTTACAATATAAAGTAATGGTAATACACAACCATAGCCCTCCAGTGACTGCAGTGCCCTCTTTTAGGCAGGGCTAGAGTCATCTGTTCTTGTCCTTACCAATTGCTTTGCCTTTGTGACTGCTGCATTTTCTGCACTAGTGCTTTACAACAATGACACCTTCCACACACAGGTTCATGGTGTCTGTACTTAACTACCGTACCTGTTGGTTACCGGGCACTATGTCTTGTCATTGTGATTGTTGATGGCTGTCCTTATTCTATATCCCAAACGACCTCACAATTTTTGCTACCATATTGAATCCACCTAACTTTCTACTAAAGCTGACCAAACTATGTTTCAAAACTAAAATATGCAGTTATGGTGTAGCCCTGACCCCCCCCCCCCCCAAAAAAAAAAAAAAAAAAAAATCAGGAACCTTTGTTGCATGTATATGCTTATGTTGATCAAAACACATAAAAATAAGTGTAAGAGTTTAATGGTCAGGCAGCACAGTTCCAGATAACGTTGTCTGTCTTTATCTCTGTATTGGCCCCACTTGGTCTGCCAGCAATCACTCTCAGTTGTAACTCAAAATCAAAGCGCGATTTAGAATTTGTAATCTTACATCTCTGGTCTGCAAAACCAAACACGTATTTAATTTATGGATTTACTAAGAAACCACACAACAACAACAACCAGACAATCACACCTCTATTTACAACATAATACACATAATCTATTCGTCCATAACACTCAGACATATATTGAATAATTTGGCCGATTGCAAACGTGCTATGGAGCTTTCATACAGCTAAAAATGAACATATGTAGACCTCTTCAGAAAGTATTTTCAACGTGGAGCACCACTGACAACCACACTAACAATCATAGCTAAATCTGGAACCACCTGTCTACAGGGAACTTCAAATTTAACATTCATGTACCACCACCTTTGCCAATGCATTCACGGGCCAGCCATTTCATTTTGGCCCCCATATTTATTACAGCTAGGATGATTACTTTGCTCTGAGCTAAACATTTTATACTTAGTGACCTCATCACACTTGACCAATCAGATTCAAGCGCTCACATGATACACTTAAGCCATGCTTTTGCACGTGCCAATGCAGGTGCAATAACTCTAGTAAATCTTCAGGTTCACATTCAAACCTAGGTTATAGTGTATCATAATATCAAATGCTGTACTCAAATCTTACTACTTATACATCTTAACTTGTTTCAGTTCAGCTTAATCGGGGGATAGGTGGGATTTAACACGACTGCACAAAAAGGGCAGATCAGGAGAACCGTTCATACAATGGCTCACAGTTAGTGTCTCTGGGCGGTGAGAAGTATTAGTTTGTGTTGAAGGACTTACAAGTCAATCACAGTACTTCTTTCGAGCTAACTGTCCTCGAAAGAAGTACTGTGCTTGACTTTTAAGTCCTGGTTGAGTCGGCTGCTCCACATGGAACATTTGCAAGTTAACCTGTCCCTGTATTTTGTTTCTCAAGTCATAAGCTGTTCCATGCTTTACTTATAGGTTGGATATATATTTTGGACCAATGTTGTTTGCATTTTTTATACTTTGCTCACGGTAGACCTTAGTCTTGCTACTTCCAGGGAAGCAAGATTTGCCTGGGATAAGAGCTGAGCTTAGCTGGAGTCCTTAAAAACAAATTTCAGAGCACCCTTTTGGATTAACTCGAGTCTTTTACTGCTCCAAATGAGTGCCATACTATAAGGCAGTAGTTGAAGTTTGAGTATATAAAACATTTGTAGATGGCGACAATTTAGTCTGTATAGAAACTTTGACGTATATCTCAATACATCGAGCTGTTAACCAGCACATCTAGATGAGTTTGCTTTCTGGTCAGAGAAACGCAGCTAATTTTCAATGATTACGCTAAGAAGTTTGACAGCACTATCACTGGTAAATTCTATTTCACCAATTTTCAACTAATGTTTAGAGAGGTCGCCCTTGATATCATAGTAAAAAGCTAGAAAATTTTCTTGGATTAGCTTCCATGAGATTTCAGTGCACTAGTCAATAGTGTTGGTGCTTTGATTGATGACAATGACTTCAAGCCCAGGCAAAGTCATTGCAGATCCAAGGATGGTATTGTTGTCGACCTCATAAATGGCAGTCAGAGAGTCAAAACTGGGGTCAACCCATAGTACTTGGGGACCATTATTAAGGGGAGTCCCTCAATGTAGCATTGTGGGACCTGCGTTCTGCCTCACCAGGTGCCTCTGACTGCCGTTTGTGTTGTAGCTAGCTATCAGGTTGGTGAGATTATCCAATGCACCATAGGTTGTTATTTTAGCAACTAGAGGTTCTTGTGGAAGTTTGTCAAATGCTTTAGAGGGGTCTATATGTATGGCTCCCACTGCCAGATTATCTTCTGTTGCTGTCCTCGAGCATTCAATAAGATGAAACGGAACCTACTGACATCCTCACTTTTTTCAGAAGGCAGAGATCCCATCATTTAGGATGTTGGCGAGGAAAATTAAAAATTGTCAGTTGATGATTGATTCAAAGACCTTTGTCAGACTTGTTAAGATATGGGATAGGGCGTTAATTTTTCTTTGCCATGGAGTCCATTTTTTTTAACTTTTTTTCTTAAATGGGGGTGACTTCTGCCCTCTTTGCATCATTGGGGAAGGTACAGGTATGAATAGGTAGAGTTTGATAGTGAGGTTGCAGATATTTCCACCGCTGTCATGACATGGTCTATATCTGTGCGTTTATTTCCAGAATCCAGGACTTAAATCCACAAGCATTAAGGAAATGCTGAAAATGTATTTTGTGTATTTTGAAATGACCAAGACTCGGACTTGCAAGCTTTGGCACCCATTGCCTAGCTGATAAGGGAAAAGCATGTATCCACTCGACCAAATAAAAAAAAAAATGTCCATCTCTTCATTGAGTAGCTTGTGACTTGGTAGACATACTAACAGACTGGAGGGGGCATCATTCCGACATCATCAGTGCGTGTCAGAAGAGTATCCAATCACCAATCGTGTATGTCCCAACCTCATATGAGGCTTACCAAATGTAGCAAGGGACCATACATCAAGTGTGGGTTCCTTATGTCTTAGCCATGTTGGGAAATGCATACGTTATTGTTTCATTTCCAACATATTTTCCAAACTTGGTAGGTATAAAAGAAGCAGCATGGAACACAATATATAAAAATATATATATATATATATATATATATATATATATATATATACATATGTATATATATCGGAGTACATATCTGCAATAGATACATATAATCCATATTTACAGAACATGCACAGTATTTAAATAATGTACAATGTAAAGGGAAAATCATAGGTTCAAAAACCTTCAGACCATCCAGGGAGAGTATGTAGGCCCCTTCTATGGATAGTCAAGTCCATTTGAGTGGTAGTTGGTAACTTTCTATGTAAGGTCATATTCCCAATATGTGAATTTTGTCAACTTGGTAAGTGCTCCACTCTACATCTACTGGGAAGTACGATCTGTAAGACCCACATCTCCCAAGATGTAACAGGGTGCAGCTGCCCCATGACTAGCTTGTGGAACATCAGCAGTTGTCAGATTGCAGAACCTAGGCCTAAAGCCCGAAACTTGAGTGAGTCAGACTCCACCTGTGCCAGGTCATTCAAATAGAAGTCGTTAAATGTGGTGTGTGACCTCCACCTGCATGCCTGCAGTACTTGCCTCTGGTACTGCCACCACCGTGGCTGCCCTTGGCGCCAGTGCCCCTAACAGTGATGTGTTCAGCCTTTGGAGGTCTGAATTTCCTCGTCCTCCTCTTTGCCTTTTGCATGAATGCCTGAAACTGTTTGCCACCTCCTCTCCTCCAGAACCACCAGAAACCTTTTGGCTCCGCTGAGCTCTGGAGGCAATTTTAGTCACCTTGACACCAGCCAGTTGTGCCTGCTGCTGGAGAACCTGCTGTGTCTCCTGGACAACTCCCCAGAATGTTTCCTGATGAAAGATGGAATGCTTGTTGGGGAGGACTGGTGACGTGTACAGACTGTCAGCCAGTCTAAGCGTTAGGCCCAACTGCGGCAATATGCACACACGCTGCGTAAGCTGCATTTTCAGGTCCAAACATACCACAGAAGTCAGAGCAAATTGCAATGACCAGGCCCTGGACAACTCCATATTGACCAGGAGATACAGCAGGTTGACCACATTAGGATCAGTCTCGCTAGCCACCAGCCTGCACAAAAGAGCCACAGATGATGCAGCCTCAAAGTCAGGAGTCGACAGAGCAACCAGCAAGGACCTAAGATCCTTGATGTGTTTCTCAAAATTTGCAGCAGACAGTTGGGCTGCCTGCTTAGTCTTCAATCCCGGACAGAATTGAATCAGGTGTGCCAACGCTGACCTCAGCTTATAACTCCAAGTTTGAAGTGGGACCTGGAGAGCCGTGGGCAAAGGGTGGGGCAGATGAAGATGATCCCCTTTATGGAGTTGGGAGCTATCACCTTAATCACCTGCTCCTGTAATAATTTGGAATTCCCAGGTTTTTTTCAGGAACAAAATTGCTGACGGGAATACAAGGCAGAGGTGTTACCTTGCTGCCCTGAAGTTGCTGTGACATCAGCCTAGAGGCTGAGCTGAGTCTTGCTTCTGAGGCGACCCGTACCCTCTGGCACAAAAATCCGCCAAGATGAAGTCTAAGTTGGTCCTAAAGACATTATAGTCTGTAAGAGGAGCCTCCTCTTCACCATCAGAAGATGGGCTCGCCCTCCTACCTCTAAACCCAGGAACTGATGCTTGGGTCTCATGCCAGATTCCCTTCGGGGGTCTCCAAGGTTGGCAGTGTAGACGTAGTAGTAGCCTTGGCCATCGGTAGAGCTACTGGATGTTTTGGAAGTTGGAGCAGGTACTTTCCTTGCCAGACCTAGCTGGCTGCCAGGTCCAGCCAGGAAGGAATGTTTCTCTACATCCATCTTTTTGTACCTATTTTGAGAGGAATAATCATCATCAGAAAACACTGACTTAGACAGGTAGGAGGAGAAGGTCTGCCTAGTCAGAGACAGTAAAGGAGGTTAGCGCCAAGGAATGTTAGCCTCAAAAGAGGTTTCCTCTCCCAGCCGAGGGGGGGGGGGGCAATTCCCCTATCCAAGTAGTCCTGGTCATCACCTGCCATCATTGAAAACCAACCTTGAGGGGCTCGATGAAGGCTGAGTATCTGCCAAGGGCAAGTCAGATGCACCAGAAGTGGACCGAACTGGCATAGTGACCCGGAAACACCAACTTCAGTACTTGGTCATCGGCTGAGTGGGACTCCGACACCACTTTTCTTGTGTCACTGTGTGATGGAGAGGCACTGCATTAACGGCCCTTGGCACTGTCATCAGCCAGGTCATGCGACAGGTTGCGGACGGTTGACAGGGCCAGCGGGTCCACATTCTTGGCTGTCGATCTGTCTTTGGGTGATTATGAATAGAGGGATGTCCTGTCCTCATGACTTTGGATGGCACCAGAACACCAATGGCATTTTTGTTTCTTCCTCTTTCTGCTACTCTCCTCCCTTACCGACTCTTGTGATATCGGCCCAGAAGGCAAGGAGGAAAGTGGAGAAGTATGCTCCACCTGCTGTGTCAGAGCTTCCTACACAGGTAGAAGGGAATGACAGTTAGACTGCAGTTGAGTCTGTAGCTTTTCAATTATTCTATCTCCCATGTTGGTCATAGTTTTCTCTATGGCTGTCTGCAGTGAGAATGTCGTAATAGGCAGGACCCCAGGAGCTGCAGAAGGGATCATGGTACAGCATGGGACATGGGCTGGGACCCGTCCAGCTGGCAAAGTCCTGGGCCCTTACTGGTACAGTAGAGAAATGCAAGGTACCATTGTCAATGTGACAGAAGTACCCGGATGTCCAGACAAGTCTGAGCTTTGGGACCGTGACCAAGGGTGCAGAAAGGGCTGAGTACCATGACCCTTTATCATAGCAGTACAGGGCTGATCCTTCATAGCAGGAACAACAGTACACAGATTTATGGTTCGTGGAGACCCCAACCATACCTTGGACGGGTAGTGCAGGGTCCCGCACCATGGAACCATTTGCAGATCCTACAGGCAAAGCCTGAGAGCCTCATGAAGGCTGTATGGGGGCACTAGTGGCAACCGGACAAACCCCTGGGGCTCGTAAGGGCACAGAACTGGACTGTAGCATTCTTTGTATGGGGGTTAAAGCTAACGAAACTTTCCTTATAGGTGACTGACCCGGGCGGGAAACAACCATTGGAGGTGCCGCTGCACTGACACGAGGGTGGGAAGCAGAGATGTCTGCTGCCTGAACCATCACCAACTGCGTGGACCAGAACCCAAGCAGACACAGGAATGGTGATGGTCTCAGCATCTGCCTGAAACCTCTCCCAGCCAGCTTGTTTGAGCTAAGCCATCCTGTCCAAGTTCCACTACCTTTCAGGCCAGGACTTCGCATATGCAACAAGTCTTGTGCCTCTCCCTCCATGGAACCTGTCCATGCACACAAGGCAACATGAATGGTTGTCCCAACTGGCCATGGAGTGACTGCCATTGTCACAATTCAATGGTTTTATGGACGTGCCTTTCCTCAAGGGAGAGGCAGCTGACATCGTGAAAAGACACAGCCAAAATCAGCCAAACTCCTCTAAAGCCAACATAAAGAGTCGGGCTTGAAGCATTAGGACTCCAGCTGCACAATGGTTAAATAATAAAAAAAACTCTAACTGACCCTTGTTCCATCAGGGAACACCAAAATTGGGAGACACTTCTCTAAAGAGACTTTCAAAATGGGCGTCAAAGAGAAAGTACTAAAGTCAGAATAAGGCTGTGTCCCACTTATGCTAGCTGAGTCAACAGCTTGGGCAGTGAGGGCGCAGCAGGATTGGACAAGACAGAGACTTTGTCAGAAATAAAATATTCTGGAAAAAAGTGGTTGGGAGAGATCTGATCCCAGATGGGAACTGCCAAATGTAGGGGATTGGTAATGTATTGGGACATCAATCTCAAGTATTTACTATTTGGTACAATATATAGGTTGCAATCTATGGTTTAATTACAGTTTTTATTTTTTCCTGAGGCAACTTAAAAAACTAAAGGCACAGGTCGTTGCTGACCACTGCTACCAGTGTGTTCAATGACGTTTATACACCCCTTGAACGCATGTTTACTGGCAGGCACTTTGTTTCGAAGGACCACTAGCAAAGTCTATAAGATCAACGCAGATTGTTCTTTGGTTTGAAAGATCAGCTATAAATGAATGTGTGAACCTGATTACTGATTACAGCATTCTGTAGTTAAACGTGATTGATAGAGGTTGCAAGTAGAACTGCTGTACAACTTATTAAATATGTGACGTCTATACTACTACTCTTGCTGTTAAAATTTGAACCAGTTGAAGTCTGTTCATTTGCTACTCTGGTATGTTGCATAAAACAAGTTGCAATAGTCGACCCTTGGCAACATAAGGGCATATTGGAATCATGCTATGTCTGACTTATTAAGCTACTTTCTAGTTCTCATGATATTCCACAGGTAAAAAGTTTAGTGATTTGCATATTGCAGAAGCTCGTTTATTCATAGCCATGGACTTTGGCGTCATGGCTCCATGTCCAGATTGGCACTTTGTATTCCATAGACCGGCAGGCAAGAGCATCACCAACTGTCATGAAGACCGGATATTCGCAATGTACCTAGTACCAACAGAGGTGGTTATGGCGTGGGTAATCACATGTAAACTTTTTCCAGTGCTGAGTTACAAGGGACCGTTGGTATACTATCGGATGGGCAGGGACTGCTTTGGTTATCCTTTGTATCTCATCCTCAGGAACTTGTGTCATATAATGCTCAAAATGTTGTCTTTGATGTTGCCATGTTCCTGGAACAGTTATGGATCATCAATCAGAAATATCGATGCGCATATCTGAAGTTCTTCATCATAGAACTGAAGAAATATATTTAATAAGATTTTTGTAGGAACAGCTGACTGGTGTCACAGTCAAATAAGTTTTCCACAAGTAAGTAAAGCCGCCCACAACATCCTGGTTCAGTCCTCTACAATAAGAGTTTTTTGCGGAATCTGTCAACAGGTTGAATGACTTTGTACATCTCCAGCTGTGCGTCAACTCCCCCCTGAATTGCTCAGCCTTCTAAATCTGTACCATGGAAGCCGATTTCTGACCCTAATCACCACATGAGTCTTGTTATAAGGAACACCTGTGTGACCCGAATAATTGAGATGATCCTTAAATGTTCAGTTTATAAATTGGCGTGTCAATAGATTCAACTTTTCTGGGATATGTGCCTTTGTGTTATAAGGGATTCCAAACTTGTAGTTTAAAAAGCAGAGACGAATGATCAGAAATGAATGTGTTAGTCATAGGAAGATTAGCAAGTAATTGTTTGCATCGGCTTGTTATATAAATTTAATATGTGCCCTTTTGTGTGCGACAGTTGACTCCTTGGCTCAGAGTGAAAGTTGCTGGTATCCATGCAAACGTCACTGCATATGAATTTGTGATTATTGTGGAAATTAAAATCAGCAGCAATCGGCAGTTTTCATGGTTTGTCAAACAGCTAAGAAACCAGTTTGCGCAATTCTGCAAGAGTATCCCTTGGCACTACTGGTAAAACCTACATATGATGAGAGCAGCTTCTTAAGGTGACTTTTCTCCTATGTGGCTTAATGATTGCATACGCTAATGCTCTTGCTTAGAGATGCTGCCAGTACTTGTGCAAATGACAGCCACGCCCCACTTGTACCATTTGGGCGTGGAACATGCTGGAATAAACTTAGTTACTATGGCAGCTGAATATGACCAGTTATGCTTTGGCCACTCTTTAAGTCACAGATCATTACAGATAAGATACGGTGACTTACCTTACAAAATACCAATGTCCAAATAAAAGCCATCATAAAACACATTATTTGTGAAGATTTTGCTTAAAAAGAATTCTCGCTGGCATTTGTTTTTTATGTTTAAGGCTTGTTTAAGATTGATTTCGTGAGAGTGATCTACAAACTTTCTAACAAAAGAAACTTATTGTTGTTTTCCTGGTAAACATTATCACATGAAGGGGAGAGGTCGCTTCCTGTGTCCAATGGCATGTGACCCAAATTCTGCTTATGACTGGCTGATGATATCAGCTTGGCTTATTGTTTATCGCATGGAGTGATTAAACGCAGGACAGTGGAATCAACCTTTTGACCCAGGCCTCATAGATTGCTCACATACCAGCATTATTTGCAATATGGGATATATTTTAAAGCTTAAATGTTCAATGTGTCTGTTAATTTTGAAAGATGATTTCTTTGTGTCGTGGGGATATACAACAGGAACATGGTCTTGCCAACATGGCAAAATCCAATACCATTAGGACTTTGGTCAAGTTACCATGACAAAACAAACGAAACAAAAGAGTCATGCTGGTTTTATCTAGTTTTCATAAAACTTTGAAATTTGTCTGCTGGAACTGAATTAATAAATGACTATTGTGCCACAAGAATGGACCTAGCTCAGTGTTAGCATATGGAAGCTGTCAAATTCTAAAGCTTAATTGGAAGAACAATATAAACCAGTAACCATTCAGCTGTGCAGACTAGATAAATTAAGAACAAATCCGGGGATTTAATAACATTGGAAGGCATCTGTAAGCTACGTATCTAGCAGATAATTTACCACCAATTGTCCTCTTCACGCCACAAATAATTGTCAAAGTCTTTGACTGGAAATCAGCTGCAGTAGAGGTGCGCCAGCTGGTGGGCAGGTAGGTAGGTATATTCTTCTTGTTCCATTTAGCATCTCTGTCTGTCTATGAACAGCTCAGACTGTGGCAGACTATAGAGTATATTTTGATCTCTAGTACTGGGGGTCGAAAGATTATCTGGTGCCCGGGGATGCAAGAGGATGATTATGTATGAAACAGACAAATGCAAGGGTTCATGATCAAAATATGAAGCATCGTATTTCGGAATAACTATGCTAAATCTGAAAAAAAAAATCATTTAATGTTTCACTGAATTTGAAGAGAAAGAAAACAAGCAGTTTCCAAAAAAAGGAACATAAGGAAGCAAGAATACAATTTTGAAGGTGACCAGAGGATGACAATAAATACAATTTTAGGTACCTGCACAAATTTAATATGATCTAATGTATGTATTGAATTGTGAATTGCATCAAAAGTACAGGTAGGTGAACTTGATATAAGTAAATTAGATGTTTTAATTTAATTTAAATTTTATATGTGCTTTGTGGAGTCTGATATTTTATAAATATAAAATTGGTTAAATATATTTGCTTTAGATTTGTGAATTTCGTGGAAAATTAAAAAGCATGGGGTTGTTGTAGATTGTTCTTATTTTGGAAAAACAATAATGAATTGAAGGTCTGAATATCAATTATAAACATATAGTGAGTGGACGGACCACCGACCACGCCTCCAAAAAAATGTATCTGTCTGGATATGCCGAATGTAAAAGAATTTACAGGAAAACATTTGACATTTGATTTGAAGACCAAAAAACTTAAATCTGCCATCCTTGCCGGTTTGAAAAAGGTAGTTCCCAAAATTGCCGCTTTGTGGCAGCTTCTAATGATATCCTGTGATACGACATAACCCCACAGTATGCACCAACTTCGCAGGTTACGACGTTTTTTCCTTGAATATTATTCTATAACCAAATATTATTAGCAACAGTGCAATAGTATACACTCATGATTATATTGTTCTAAGCAGCGTGTGTTAAAACCAAAACTTTCTCAATACCCCTGATAGAAATACTGAAGCTTATTCACAGAGCATTATTTTCATAAGGACGGCATTGCTTCCCTCGATTTTCGTCTCTGCAAACAGATGTCTTGTAAATCGACAGATCCAACATAACAGGAGACTTAAAAAAAGAGTTTCACCTTTTGGTAGTTGTATATTATATTATACCTGAGGACGTGTTGATATATCATAAATTTACGCACTACCTGTGGGCTGAAATGGACAGGAATGTGGTCTACTAACGTTCCCCTGTAAATGGTACACAGGGGAAAAAGGTTTCGTGCCATCATTCAAAGAAGTTAAATTCGCTATTTTCTGACAATACCTTCTTATGAGAGATCGATGTGGTGGGGGTACTTGCGAGGAAAATGCTCTCAACGACAGCACAAATTTTATCCATGTACCATCCCAAGAGAGTGAAACCTTTTACTTAGAGGTAAAAATTCAAAATTGTTATGGAAGCTAACTGTTTTGAGACCTTACATGATCAACATTCGGACTCCCAGCGACCCTGCAGCCATGTCCCTATTTCACTTTTAAGTTAGAGGTCTGGTGGTCAAAAGTGCTGTGAGAGCACATCGACCTGTGTAAAATATGGCAACCTAAGAGTAAATACTAAGGTAACACGGGACTGTAATGTTGTGTGAACGTGTGCTAATCCTTCTCCGGTGCACTTTTAGCGCAGTCAGCAAATAGGAGCTAACGATATTGTAATATATCATCGTTTGTATTCTGATCAAAAATAACCTACGTTGATGAGAGAAAAAGCAGTGCAATTTATCCGTTGAATGGCTGAATGCTATCACTGACACCTGCAATGTGACGCTGGGCAGACGCCATTAGCGCAGTGATATCGACACCAGATTGTGACCGACATGTTATTGGTCCACAAACCAGCTGCTCTGCAGTTACTTTGCAAAAGAATTTTTGCGGTTCCCCGTCTGATTGCCAATGTGGGCAGGCTTGGAGGAAGCAGCGTTGTTTCTACACCAGGCTCAACAGTGTACCCTTCAGTTGTTTCCATGCACACACAATGAGTGTCTGGACAATGGCCCATCCAGCAGTTACTTGCACACCAATTATCCATCCCAGAGTCACCAACCCAGGGACCAGTGGCCTTACAGTTACCTGACGGGGGCGCTGGCGTCGTGACTATTGAGATGATGCGTCCTTCCAACCATGCCCCCGTCGGCTTCTTTCTCTTTTTCTCCTTGCAAATGCAGTGTGATGGGGGGCAGGTGCCCCGGCTGCACTGGAGTCTGCACCATCGATTCATTCCAGGCACGTCCTCCCAAACTCCCGTGGCTCGGCAATACGATCTTGATTGCGTCACAACCTCAAACGTCGATGTCTCCTCGGTCACATCATTCTCAATTGTACGGGTACTCTGGCTGTGAGTTGTAGGGTGCGCATTAGTGTATGTAGTTGTTTCGGGGCCTCTTGTGTCCGTGTTTTGCTGGTTTTTATCACACACACAATGTGATGATGGACAATTTCCGTACTTGCAGTGTAATCGACACCACGCATCCATGTTTATTTCCCCCGTCCATGGTGTAGAAGCTCTGCATATGATGACACTGGCAGTGGCGCCATCCGCACGTCTACAAGTGAAAGAATGTATCCATGAGTGCTGGGAGGCAAATACGACACACGAAGAAAAAATTCACTGGGACCACCTGGATTTAGCCCGTAATGAAAATATAGGCCAGGATGAACAACCCATGAAAAGGCGAAAAAAAAATTCCTTCTCTATAGATTACATATAAAGGGTATATTTATATGAATGTTATATGAGTGGAACAAATAGAACTTCTTTCAAATGAATACAAGTATTGTACCCATGCACCAAATACTAATGAGACATTGACAACGTAAAAATACAGACGGCCGTGAACTATCAATGATCAAAACCCTTTAGTCATCGTAGAAGCCAGGTCGAAAGCCAAAAGTTTAAGATAGATATACCAACAACTTGATTACATTTACATTTATGAATCAACGAATACAAAATACAGTATCCATGGAAAATAGCTCTCCCCTGGCTGGAGCAGGTACTAACGAAAGCTTGTTGTAGTTTAAATCGATGTGATGCTGGTAACTCTCTACTTAAGAAATATCTTTCGTCATACAGGCATTGTATTAAATGCTCATAACTGGACGTGTGTTACTGACATACAATTCGTGTGAAAACAATTTCGTTTACCTGTGCGAAAATATCAGTTCTCGTCGCAATGCAGGTATTGCCTTTCAATGATATCATTACATTATATACTTAAAGGGGCTACAATGATGCAATTGTTTTTCTGCATGTTGTTCACAATGTGACGAAATGGCACTCTTATACCACATTATAATTAGCAGTATCTATTTTAGTCCCGTGACCTACCACATTGACTTTTCCAGGAAACAAGGCAAATTTACTTAATGAAAAACGACAAGATGTTTCCTTAGTCAATAACGCAAAGATTCATATTTTTCTTTCCACATTCACATTCGTTTTGGGGTTAAGAGGGCTACACATGAACAGAATATCAGAAGTTATGCTGTCTTAAGCAAAAATACAGGATGAAAATGCAGGATCAGCAGCACCAGTCGCAGTAGTTGTTCTGGCAGGGTTAGTGGTAGTAGTAGTAGTAGTAGTAGTAGTAGTAGTAGTAGTAGTAGTAGTAGTAGTAGTAGTAGTAGTAGTAGTAGTGCTTTAATGAGTGTAAAGAAGAATACCGGTCTGAATCTGCACAATGATACTACAATTTATATCTACCACATGATACATAATGATTTCTTTTAGTTTTAAGCTTTTCTGAGCGTGTACTCTTCCATGTTGAACATGGCAACATTGCACTGTGAGCTCTTTCCATGACATTTTATCAATCATGAGTATATATTCACCACATTATGGCATAAAAGTGCCAAGTGTTTCCAATTTTCTGATGTAGAGTTAAAAAGGTCAGCCATTGAATTTGCTAGATGCGCTGACATGGTTACGTCGCAGGTTTGACGAGCATGAGCAATATAACAAAACCTGTTTTTCAGTTCGAACCTCTGGACCACATACACAATGGCGGTCTTCTACCGTTATCCTGATCCATTTATTGGACTTTACTTTCAGCCTGTGGTGGCTCAAATCTACATCTAACAGAGCAAAGAAGACTATCACCCACTCTAGGACTGAATGGTCCAAGTATTATAAACTGCATGTCTTTCAAGACACCGATTCATTTAAATGTTGGCTTCGAGACGTGCAGTGGATGCTCAGACAGCAGACATGACAAACGCTTGCAGGTAGCTGCACAAATAACTGGCATTTGTATCCCAATATATTTCGCAATATCCTACGCATCGTACAGCGCACTGAAGTGGCCTTTCAATTACCTTTTGTATGTAGCTTCCCTCATCCCCCTGGAATTTTGTAAAGTGCTGCGTTTGCTTGTTAAACCTTCACTTTCAACACCATGATTTGCCAGTTCCAATAGAACCAATGCTCTTGTAAATAGCAGAGCAGTTTAATGATTTATTTATATATATATGAAGCCCATTTATTCCACACACATAAACACTATAAATTTATTTCATATCAGTGCCTACTTACCAAATCGCCCTGAGACTATAGTAAGAGTGTCTCGTCATACGACATTTAAAATATCATACAAAATTCCTCAGGTCCAAGACAAGTAACGGTCACGATGAATTCTCAAATAAACATCTCAAATATATCAGCTCAGTAATCTCAGAACCGTTGGCTAAAATAGTTGGCAATTGCGAAACACATATATCTTTCCTGATAAACTCAAGGTTACCTAGGTGTGCAAATCTATAAAATGAAGATAATGCTCTACTAAACAACTACAGCGCAATCTCTCTTCTTCCTTCTCCCTTTTTTTTTGAAAAAGTAATTTATCATCAACTATATTCTTATCTCAGTTCATATTAAATCTTTTACAATAGTCAATATGGTTTCAAGAACCGCAATTCAGCAAAATAAGCTGCTATTACATTTATTGGGAGAACATTAAGAATAATGGATTCTGGATATATACCTGTAGCCATATAGCTAGACCTAGTTAGAGCTTTCGATACTTAAGACCACAGTATACTTCTGCATAAATGTCAGCTTTATGGAGTCGATGGTGCTCCACTGAACGAGTTCGAAACTTATATATCAGAAATAGATCACAATATGTTCAATTACAAGAAGTCCGTTCGGATACATTATCTATTTGCACCAGAGTACCACAGGGTTCATTTTAGGACGACTGCTCTTCATCATTTATGTAAATGACTTCCCATGCGCCTCTTCAAAATTTTAATTTTATATTCTGAACGGTGATGATGCAACACTCATACGTTGGGGGCGAGGATGATTGCAGATTCAACAAAATTCAAATTGGTATGCACATATAAATAAGATAGGCAGTACACTTTCAAGAATAGTTGGTACCCTACAACGGCTTCAGATGTCTAAACCCACTTAGGGCTCTTACTCATTTATAAGTCCCTCTTTTGGCCCCATATAAACTTTATTATTCTCACTTGTGGATCCTCGTGTGATCGTATCGTCACGCTGCAAAAAGCCATCTGTTTGGTATGTTCAGTAAATTACATTGCTTATACGGAACCTCTTTTTAAACAAATATGCTGATGGCAAAAGATTTGCTCCAACAAAATCACTTAGTTTTCACTATCGGTACATCAATAACGAACAAACTGTTATTTCGCCAATATGTTTTCCCCTATACCAATGAGTCATTCATACTCAGCAAAGGAATGCCATGTTCCCCGTTATGCCACCCCATTTTATTCCTCAGCCGAAAATCGTGTCCGTTTTTTCATACTAAAATTACTGAACACGACAGCAGGTAATGTAATGGAAAAGCTGATTACCCATTCATTTTTTGGTTCCTCTAAATATACAAAACAGCATCTCTTTAGTAATTATTCTAAAGCCTGCACCGTTGCAAAGTGTCACGTCTGCGGGAGCTGATTGCTTCTTTTCACGTGTTTTGATAGATTACGAATATTTCAGCCTGTAACTTTCAATGCTTGAAATACATCTAAGTCCAGCAATGTTTGAAACAACTTCCTTGATAGCTCTAATGATAGCAGATAATTTATCCTTAGTTAGGGTCACTCATATAACAATTTTCTGCTGTTTCTAAGCCAATGTAAACCCGGTTTCGGACCCATAAAGTAGAGGAGATTCCGCGGGATTATACAGGCTTGCCCTTTTATACTAAACAGCAAGTCACTGCAGTTTACCATGGAAAAATAACGATTATTTCATCACACGGAAATTTGTTAGTTGATGTTCTTTATGTTTTATTGCCTTTCTAACCTAAAAACGGTCAGTCAGGTCGTTTTAGACTAAAAGGTGCGTATGATATTGAGATGTGCTAAGAACAGCGTCTACAGGATTCTCCCATGACCCAAAGGATTGATCAAATCTCAAAATTGTCAGCAAACTCGCTGTCAGTCGGCTGGTTAACCGTATCTGTCGCAAAGCTACTGTTCCAATCAATGACCTGCTACATAATGATCCGTCTGGTTGTTTGACTCCTGATGCTTGGTGCTGTCTTTACCGATAACACATGATTTCAGTTTCACATGGGAATTTGTCATGTGAACGAACCTTGCAGCAAGTTGTGAAAACACTTTTACACGATCATCGTTTATGTGTTCTCGCCCGTAGCTAGGCAACCTTGGCAACTTTCAAACAAGAGATAAACAGCCCATAGTCAGTTAACCTGGATACATTGACCCCAAAGTAAGTACTGAACTTAACCTCAACGGAGTTCAGCTTCAGCCACAGCTGTAAGTAACACAGAGACTGGGTCTATTTAGCCAGTTACACTGAGATCTCGCCAAGGTACATCTCTGCCAAGTTTGGTGTGGTTCTAATATAAGGCTTTGGAGAAAATTAAACAAAGGTAAATATATACTATTAAGGGAAAGGAAACGTGGTAACACTTGTTCTGAATGTTTATTAGGTGTTTTCGTACAAAAAAAAATAATGATAAAATAAAATAAAATAAAATAAAATCAGGAAATGCCACTTACGCTACTAATTAAAGATCAGTGGTTATACATTCCAGCCATATTTCATGAGTGCACAGCGTGTAACACGGGTCAAAAAGTCAACAATTATACAATACACAAAAATAAATCAGAGAACACGGAAAATCACTGTGCCACCCGTCAAACACATGAAGCAAAGAGGCAGCCAGAAATCTACGAAACTTAAGCAAAGCGTTTTCACTACATAACAGACAGTAATAAATGGACAACATAGCTTCAGATAACTGACAGATCAGCTAAAAATTCCCTCCACATATTAAAAGAAGAAGAAGAAGAAGAAGAAGAAGAAGAAGAAGAAGAAGAAGAAGAAAGAAAGAAAGAAAGAAAGAAAAAAGGGAGGCATTTTGGCTAAATTGTCAACTGAATTGCAAAAACAAGGTATAAAAAACACAATTTAAAAAAAAAACTGTTTAACTCTTTCTGACACATGTCCAAAAGTGAGATGATGATGATGATGATGACGACGACGACGACGAAACTTTAAATTACTACTGCAGAAATATTTACAAAGTGACTCGAAATTGTAACTGTAATTTTTCTCACGATCTACAATACAATGAATGCCATGTTGCCAGCATACCAGAGCGCACAGACCTTTGTCAAGAAATGAAAAGAAAATACAGCATCATCGTATCAACAAAATGAGAAATACATGTCTTCAAGTACACCTATGTGCAATCATAAATCAATCCAAATTCCAGCTTTATGCGTCTTTATAATGAATCCAACTAATCTTTTACGAAACATTCAACAACCACTATATTTTACGTCACATATACAAAATGTTGCATTTCACGTTCATTTAGTTTGAAAGAGTCGCATTTGGCCAAACTCATGAAACTAACTAACTAATTAAACCACAAAAAAGGCAAATTAAACACACACACACACACACACACACACACACACAAGCACACGACACTGATAGCAATATAATCAAGCATATGGTTATTTTTCATCCTCACAGCAGGCAGTTCCAAAGAGTGATAATGATCAGTAAACCACTGGAAGGCAAAACAGCTATTCAGACGATAAACTCTGTCTCCTCGATCCATAAATAAGCTGCTGAAACCCATCGAGAGTCTTTAACTCATTCCATACCCGTCCCTGATTTTTCCGTATATTTACCTATATTGAAGATAGCAATAACATATTTAAATTCTTCATGAAAAGAGCTTTCATTCAAATACCAACATGCATATAGTCTTCAGTCAGTGGTTCTGGCACTGCCTGGCAAATCATGCTGCAGCTGCCGCAGGGGCAGCTGCAGCATGACTTGCCAGTCAGTGCCAGAACCATTGACCAATGCCTGTCACCACAGTATGGAATGAGTTAAAGTTTGTAGTCACATTGTGACGTGGAGGGGGGGCGGGGGATATGCAAATATTGCAAACAAAGCTGTCACTGAACAATAATAGATTTTAGATATTCGATACACTTACGCCACAAAGTGTCCAACCTACTCGCACAACACGAATGATAAAACTTATGGCCGATTCGGCACTCTATTACCGTTAAGCATGAGTACTCCATTCCAATTTAAATATGCTGGGCACCAATCGCCCATTCAAGTGTCAAGTGCCATTCACTGCTAATACAGGTGTGCTAACGAGGACACTAGTCTACGAGGTATCAGCAATTATGTGAAAAGCACTCTCTCTCATACTACTGTAGGTTTACCTTTAAAAATCTAAAAAGGCTCGCCTACCGGTCATAGAATGGAAGGTCACCCATTTTACCCCGGAAAACTGAAAACGTAGTGACAACGAAATATGCCTACCTTACTCTGAAATTTGCGACAGTTGACTAGATTTTTCTGTCAAAGATTCTCTGAGTTTGTGCTACAAAATCCAGGATTGATATGGAAGAATTCTGTTCAAACTAAATAAGTAGACCTAGGCCTATAGTAGCGCATAGACATTGGAACGATAAGTCAAGTCAACATGCACCACAACGCCATCTGCTTTATGTGACCATATTTGGAGCGACCTATGGAGCAGACAAGGAAAAATAAAAGTTACGAAGCTGAAGGCCTCGGACATCAGTGTTATGTTGACGGAGTTTCAATTCTCTATGTGGTGCGTACATGCGTAATGTTTTTTTTTTTCTCTTTTTTCTCTCTCTCTCTTTTTTTTTTTTTTTTTATTATTATTTTCTTTTTTTTAATGACCCCCATGCACTTTGGCTGAATTTATTTGTTGATTCCTTGGAAGTCGTGTTTTCTCTCGCAAGTGCAATTTCACTGAAAATGGTCAAGTACCTAGACGTTCAGTAACACGGATGGGATGGCAATTATGGTTTCTTCATAAGGTAGTTGTGTCATCATATTTCATGGAATGCACGTAAATGAATCGTTTTGTTCTTAGCTCATGATACACTCTTATTCCAATTTGTTTACGCAATGACTATGATAAACTAATGTCAATACTTTCTTCAACACGTTGGGATTGTTTGTGTCATAGGTTCATTATATCAGAGGTGTGATTCATAGAGAGTTATTAGGAAACATTCCTGGTATGGCATTGGTACTTAACAGTCCAGTGAATAACCGGACGGTGAAGCTGCTGTTCACAGAACATTCACGTCAAAGACTTCAACAGTATACACACTTAAGCTTTGCCTGTGTAAGCTTACTCAGCGTCGCCATTCTGAAAGTGATTTTGGCGCTCCACTTTGGTGGAGTGGGGGGGGGGGGGGGGGTAATTACTAAAAGGGAGCCACAGTCTATCAAAGTAGGCAATCTTAAGCAACAAACAACCAGACTTCCTGGACAGAAAAGCCCTATGCTCTTAAGTGACTTGGATATTTCCTTTATTTGTCAGAACAAGCAGATATGGCCTCCTTTTGTCTGAATTAATGCAAATGTGTGTTTCTCATTTATGCAGTGATGCTGAAGCTTTCTCAAGGAATACAGCAGCTATAAATTGAAATAAACTGTACCAGTTACATTGATTAAACAAAGCACTCGATATATATATATGGATGAGCACCTCAGAGTTCTGTACACCCATGCTTCGTTAAGAACCACCATGTCAGGTTTCTTGGTCACCCTGAATAGGTTAATCAAACTATAATTGAAATATTGAAATTGTGGGACACATAGAAAGTGCTTGGGGATTAAATGTCCAAGAAAAAACTGGAGGAACAGAGTCGTCAAACTTACAGAAGGTGTCAAAAATGAGTATCATTCCTACATTGTGGAGGGAAATGTGAAAAGGGCCTGGAAAAGCTACATTGTAGATCTATATCACGTACCCCTATTACCCTCAAATTTAGGAATTCATTTATTTCAGATCCTAAGGATTTAGCAGATCACTTCAATAAGCATTTTGGATCTGTGGTACCGAAGCTATTGAATCACGCAGAGCCACCTCTATATCCACAAGAACCCATCAGCAAAGTAAAAACCAATACCATTGCGTAAGTTCCTGCAGATGTATACTTTGACATCCCAGAGCTGTCTGCCTCAGATGTATTTAAAACTTTAAAGAAACTGAAATTTTAAAAATTCAGCTGGGCAGGATGGCATTCATACCATGTTCCTTCAGTTTGAACTGCTCTCTGTTGCTGGCCCGTTGGCAACTGTGCTGCACAAGAACCAATACTTTCCCTTCAGAATGGAAATTGGATTCTGTGTAAGCTATCTGCAAAGATGGAGTAAGTAAAAGCGTGCCAATTTCAGTCCAAAGAGTGATATAACTAACTTTTGGAGCGACATATTTTCACTCACTTCTATGCTTTTCTTGTGCAGCATAACTTATTCTGTGAACGTCAATCGGGGTATCGAACTTGTCACTCTTGTGAAAGAAGTCTCTACAATTTCTTGGACAAGAGGCATAAAGCTTTGACAATGTCCAAATAGTTGGATCTGTTTTGCTATGCTTACGTAAGGCTTTTGATGTAGTAGATCAGGATGTTTTTTTTTTTAAGTTGGGAAGTTACCACTTCTCAGCAAGCACAGTCTAATGTTTCAAATGCTGTCTATCTGAGAGATATTTACGTTAGCAAAAACATATCTAAACCTGTTCAAATGAAATATGGAGTCCCCCAAGGACCCATAATTGGCGCATTGCTATTTTTTATTTACCTCATGTGACTTCCCTTGGTATCTAAATGCCACAAAACTCAGCATCATGATGTATGCTCATGATACAACCATCTAAAGCATCGGGGAATCAGTGCCTCAAGCGTGAAATCACCTGCATAGCAAGGCTGACAGTGCATACCAAGGCTGACAGGGCTGACAGGATTGACAGTGCTGATCATAGCGGCTCACACAATAGAATGCAACTCAATGGAGCTGAATTTAAAGCCACTTTAGTCCTCAGGTAAAAACGTGTACGATCCATCGACCATAACCTCCAGGTATCCAGAATATTAACTTATGGGAATAATGTGGACAGTCAGAAAGCTGTTGGACTGCATAAGCAAAGACTGGTCCTGAGACTTGTATATTAAATCAATTTTTTAAAAAAAATGGCCTGAAAAATTACAGCATTATACGTCAGTTCTTGTTTTTCTATGTTAAAGGTATGTATTTAAATCCTTATGTGCTCCCCATATAGTTTTTGCTACAGCATATGTGAAAACTATCCAAATTAGACAGTGTCATCACCGTATCCAAGCCGTAGTCCTAATGAAACAAATCCAAGTCTATTCCGACCAAAGGCAATGTGCCTTGGTATGCATAGCAGAATCACATAAATTTATAGTTCGTCGAAAGAGTCCAAAACATATGTGCACAGGTCCATAGGGTCACAAAAGGCCATGTCTAGTTTTAACATGACAGAGTGCAAAAAGTTGAGCTTAAAAAAAGAAAGAAAAAGTTTTAAAAG
This sequence comes from Hermodice carunculata, assembly GCA_964020975.1. Taxonomy (NCBI): domain Eukaryota; kingdom Metazoa; phylum Annelida; class Polychaeta; order Eunicida; family Amphinomidae; genus Hermodice; species Hermodice carunculata. Next base: position 309,212 of record OZ026623.1, read on the forward strand.
ATCTCTTGCAGAAAGTTAAACGCTTACGTAAGCCTGGGGCCAGCAGCCTATCTAACGCTCTATGTGTCTGGTTTGGTCAGTTACTTTGCGAAGTGAGCTGGATGACCATTGAAAGTAAAAAAATCATGTGAATAGACAACAATGGTGTACAAGTCACTGAAAATATACCTGACTATATGCTTCATATGCTTGAACCTGCAAAAATATGTTCATAGCTTTAACCTGCGATCAGCCAAGCACAATCTCTATTTGCTTTAATATAAAACCTGAAGTGCAACTTATTCAAGTGCAATGATATAGAACAGTTAACCAACAATGCATAGGTCTCTCCAAGCTTAGGGACATTAAAAAAATGTGCAACCTCATCATGTCATTATATTGCAGTAATGAACCTGCCTGCACAGTGGGGCCAATGAAGCCAAATGTGGGCACTAGAATAGACATAGTTGGGTGAAATGATGGACACCTATGGTAGGGAAATCCATATTTGATGAAACTTGGCATGTTGAAAGATCATACCAGCAGCAAAAAAATGGACAAGTTCAATAACCTTGAGACGACCGTAAAGTGACCTTGCTGACTTAAGTGATCTGGATAGGTCGTTTTGGGGCCGTTTTATCATCTTGCTGACACATGTATAACAGGAAGTTACAAAAAGCGAAGAGAAAAAGTTGTGTAAAATTATACGTGGGACATTTTGAAAAAAAAAATCAAATAAGTCTGAAAGTGACAAAACTTGTTCAAGGTTTTTTTTATTTTATTTTTTATTTATCTGTATATAAAAATGGATAACGCCCATTTAGCAGACAATTAAAAAGAATAAATTAAAAATTCTAAAGTTTGAAAGAAATTACGTTCATTTAAAATGTATGCTCATAAACCTATATTTGGTGGCCATCTTGGATTGCGAAATGGAAAACAATGCTCTGCTTTCAAATTAGTGTAATTTTACCAAGATTTAACAAATCCCCGTGAACTTTTTTCAAATGTTGAAATCTTTTTGCTGCACCCGATAGTGGTTTTAATGAGGCACTTTGCAAAAGCTTTGGATATGTAGGAACAAATATCTTTTCACCCAGAATTTTCTAGATCATTTTAATGTTAGTTATATGCAAAATGATTGTTATTGTTAACAGACTTCACTGTTTTCAAATAAAATACCCATTTTCATTACACGTATCAATATATGGGTAAAAATTGACATTGGAATCTTTTCACAGCTACCCATTGGTGTTCAAGGCCATTTCAGGATCAAATGAAGGTCACATTTTGCATGGCATATCTCACTATCTGCCAAGTTTCATGAAGATTTACCTGTAACTTCAAACGAGATTGCCAAGTGAATTCATTCGTCATCATGGGGTTGTTATCTGCACCAATTTGCATATATATATATAGATATATATATATGTGTGTGTGTGTGTGTGTGTGTATGTGTGTGTATGTGTGTGTGTCCGTATTAATACCACGTTAGGAACTGGAAATGTATTCTTAATCGGGGAGTGGTGCTAGTGGGGATATAATTTTTATTAAGGATAAAGAACGGGTCCCTTCATTGGTGGTCTTAATATAAAATGGTCTCTTTATGGAGGTGTTCTTATTGGAGATTCTACTGTGTACATATTAACGAACCGGCGGTTAAAAAACTCTGAAGCAACGTAACTTTTTTCTTCCGCGTTCATCCAAGAGGCACAAAGAAGTCATTTATTTTGCGCATAAAAACTGAGTGTACCTTGCGTGGATCATATTCATCAGTTACTCCTAATAGAGCATAATACATTTAGGTGAGATTGTAGGTAATTCCCCCCTTGGTATTCATCAACTTTAGGTGGATACACCTCTTGAATCAACAAAACATTCTACTAAATAACCTCGATTTAACAAAAACAATGTGTACAGTTCCAACAATACCAATTTGCTGTGTCAGCAAACATGGTCATGGGTCATTTAACTCAGGACGTCATCTTTTCTTGTATTGAGTTAAACCTTGTAACCAGCATCTGTGACATTATCAATGTCATTCTACTTTCATTCCACAGCCACATATCTCTACCGCTATTCACTTAATCTCCACGATTGTAACATCCTTGTTGCTAGAACCTTGTCCTTGAGTACTGCTGTTGTTTATGTCCCATTAATTGTCATGGGCATGCTCGTGAAATCAACTTCAAATTATATTATGATGTTACCCCTGTAACTAAGGAGTGACCAATACGATATTACTATCTAAATTGCTGAATAGGACGTGTGACAGTGGATTAAATGAAAAGGTGATACAATTTACCACATTTTAGTGTCTGAATTTCAAGGGACGCCTATTAGCGCCATCGTTATTCTGACGGAATACTTCAGAGAAGTTACTACGCTGTGTTTGGCACTTTGATTTGGCAGTACAGACAAGGAAAGGTCAGCATGCGGTACTGCAGTATTTATGTGCATAAGCTTTAGATTTCGCCATTGGGCATAAAAGGGTTGCAGTGGTATATCCTCAAGCGTTTTTTTTTTTGGGGGGGGGGTTGTTGTTGATGTGGAATAGGCAATATTTTGATGTTGGGGGGGGGGGGTAAAGTGCTATTCAGTGAAGGCAAGTGTGGCCGGCTATTCGGGTAACAAAAAAGGGGGCATTCTCATTGGCTAATGAAAAAAAAAGGGGGACATAGTCAGGAGGCTGTAATTTCCCTTGGAAAATACTGAATGTTGCCAGGGCAACATTTCTCTGGCGTGTTACTGGACAGTTTCAGTACGCTGCGTCCTCATTTTGATGTGGTCATGTCCCTGTTAATACATCGTATGTCACAGATATAAAAATGCAGTATCGGGTAATTTTAATACCATATTTAGCACACAATGCTGTACCTACCGCACTGTGAATGCTTGGTGTCCAAAGTGCGTTGCCTATTGAGCTACATGCCAGAAACAGGTTCATCTGCTGGGCTTCACTTTAAAATCCAGCCTATCAAAAGCCTTGATAGAAATGTAACACCAAAGCAAATGCTACGCAATCGTTTATGTTCCTGCGCACTTTATGTGCAGAACTGTGTAATAATTAGAATTTTTCGATTTTTCAGTTTCCCGAAATAACCCATGCTGGCTTTAAAGATTTGTGTGAAAAAAAATTGAATCATTTATCCCTTGGACAAATTTCTTTACACAGTTGACACAGCAGATTATATTTCAAATGTCCGACCCGTGTCCAATGGTTTGCACCAGGAAGGTGCTTATTGTACACTTACCTCTCTGTATTTCCAAACTGAAATTGGTGTCTCTGGTATAAATCATCTAAAATTTGGAATTTAAGGTCAATTTCGTTTTTACATTATGCTCTCTTCCTCAAACCATGTCAGACTTTGTTTGACGGACCCCTTATCATCATATGTGTATTGTGTAGTATTTTTTAATATAAGGAATATCCCTAAACTCTTTCGTCATACAAAAGTGAAAAATATGAGACATATACAAATATAAATATACTTAAGCGAACTGAGCACAATACATTCAAATCTATATGAAACGTGCGATTAAAGAATGTTATATCTATAACAGTCACCGTGATGATTGCATCCGATATTTTAATATTCGGTAGTCCTGCGTTCGTAAAACATTTGTGCCAATATCAACCCAGAACGACAAAACCGCATTTTTGGTTTGCCGACACTAAATGCACAAGCATTTTATTATCACTCAAAGTGTGAAAAACCTTGCCAATCCAACTGTGGCACATAAAAATTGTCTCTTATGGTTCTTATTCTGTTTACCTTACAAAGAAATGTTGCTCAGTTCCAACATAGCCAGACACACTTTAGGCATTTTCTTTCGTCGACCGGTAAAATATGTCTGGTATGACGACCTGTTTCAATCCTTAGAGTATGTTACCTGGCTGTGGCCTGGATGTATGTGACACTTGGAAACACAGTAAGATAAGGTTTCATATAAAATCCACAAATAAATAGCATACATGCATCCTTGAACCTATATGCAAAACTGCAAGCTCTGCATTCAGTACAACTACACGCCATTCGTTTAATTTATCTTTAATATTCCAAAATGTATCGACAGTTTTCAATATATCAAATACCACTGTGCACCAGTTGTTCTGATCATGGTTGTGCAGATCTAATAAGGATACGTACACACACCTAACTATATATCGGCCGCTGGAAGTTTAACAATATGTAAGCAATACTCGACCATTCTAAGTTTATGACGCAAACGAAGAGGGAAACGGCCAGTGTCAGCATATATACCTGATATCGGTTTTGTACACAGACGCTAAGCATGTATTTCTGATGTTTCAGCTAAACCTTTTCAAGGATATCTAATAGTTTTCCACGCATCCAAACGTAACATCCATACTGTAAAATTGGTAGTATTTGACATTCGAACATTTTACGTGCTATCATAGGAGATAGCAACTACGCACCTATAGACATGGCTCGTTGTGCCTGTTCTGCCAAATGGCGTTATAGTAAATGGATGTCGCTTTGAAAAGCCCATAAAAATACCAAGGTACCGAGCACCTTGGGTTATCTACAAAGGTTTGCCATCAAACATGGAGATGTCTTAACAATTGTGATTGTAAAATACAATTATTTTTGTTTTTAGTAGGTTCAAAATTGGGCACCATCGTTTACAAATGGAAAAAAAGACAACCTGAAAGAGTTTGCAGAGCGCCAGGTGAAGATGGCTCGCATGCAATAAGTACTGGAGAAGCAGGTTATGAATGAATATTCTGCAATCCCGAAATTCCATCCATCACACTTAGGTATTTAGAGAATAGTTTGGAAGCCGCCCGGGAACACACCATATTCAATTTTAAATGGCTCAAGGAGGAGACCTTGCCCTCATTGTGACAGTACCTAAACGTGCTTTTTACAGTATCTAAGTACCACATACTGCACGGTGCTAAAACTTGTAATACAGAGAATCACAGCTGTCGTAATCGAATGCTGTAATATACTGTACAAAACAAGCATGCATTGGCTGCCTTAGAATGTTTTGCTTTTGGTTGTGGCTGTATTGTAAGTACATATGATAGACAGTCCATGGTATATCACCAAGACTCGCTTAAACTTATCATCCTCAGAAAAGGCTGTGTTCTTAAAGACTGGTCTATAGTTCACGACTGATTCACCGAACTTACAAAGGGTGGCTAAACGTGTTATTTTACGATAATTATTTGGCTCGGTTTTATGCAAGGGATTTGTCATTCCATGACACCATTGCCTTGGGTATTAACCCGACCTCCAAACGAAATTATAAAGAGCTAACAGTTATGTCACCAACATTTTGTCTGCAATTTAAAAAAGAAAACTTGACACTAATTCCGTCGTGTTATACTCCCAACTTCTCTTTGCTGATTCGTTGTTTTAAAATAACACAAATTTTGTTAATTACGTTGGTACCAATGATGTAGAAATTTTTGTATATTTTGGTGTTCAAAACTATATATGAAAGGAATTACGTGTCACGATGTTCTATATGGGATTTTGCTTTGCTCTCCTTGAAATGAACACGCATATCATCAAAATTAATACCCAAAAATTGCCTTGATTTGGACTCCCTCTTTTGGAAGCGCCAGAATTCTGCATGGATATCGTATATTAAGTTTTAAAAATAACACCTTTTACTGTATATATAATGCCTACGAGTTTTTTTAACTGCACATTTGTACTTTTTTGTAGAACTGAAAATTTCTGCCACGTAAGGGGTGGAATCAGCAGTATGTCTTTGAGAGATCATTGGGTTTTTTGTTAGAGATGTCTACAATCGTCATTGGACCACAGCTTAAACGGGTATTTTCTGGCACTCCTATTTTTTAGCTTCTCGAATAAAGGATATATAGCATTTTTTACGTATATTAAAAAACATCATCTACGAGGACTCTTGGGTCAATCGTGCAAATAAAATCAGACAGATTATCACAAGCTGTGTCCGAAGAATGTCTTTCACTTCTAGCCAGTCATTTACTGATATTTCGTTTGTATGTCAATCTTCAGGATTTGTTTCCGCATAATTCGATATCACTATGTACTTATATGTTTTGCTGGTAAACATTTCAAACTAAATTGCACAACGATCAGATCCGGCACGTGCAGAGTCTATATAAAAGTCTGCAATATTACTGAATTAAAAGGAGTCAGCAAGGAGGTAATAGATCTTGCTTTTGCCACGACTTGTTTAACAAGTATAACATTCTCTCCTACCACACCTGCTTACACCGTAGCATATCTTGCACGGTGTCGCTTCATGAGGTCTCATATAAAACTCAGTTGCCCTCCCCCCCTAACAAAAATTGCCATTTGGCCCAATTCATTTTCTATAGTAAAGTCAATTCTATTTTAAATGTGACAAGATTTATTTAATCCACTCTTGACCTCAATAGGTTGACACATGTCTTAAGTGATAAATGTAGCAGAAGATAACTAAGGAGACAAGTTCTTGGTGGTGTGCCATTATGAAAATTGCATGGGGGGGGGGCTTTGGAGACTGTATTTAGATCATTTATTCCTGTGCCGCCGTTTTGGCATACTCTGTCTTTAATTGGTAAATAGGTTTCAATTGCGTCACGTCTTTGCTAATCTACCCTGATTGTATTTGAGTCTTTTTGTCCAGGCTAAGGCTAAGTGGAAAGTGGTCTTTGATGAATGCATGGCTAGACACTGGCCACTCAAGCGAGACAAAGGTGACCGTCTCCCTCCGCCTGGTGTCGGCAGCCGGATGGAGACGGTCAGCTTTGTCTTGCTTGAGTGACCAGTGTCTAGCCATCCATTAATCGAAGACCACTTTCCACTTAGCCTTATCGCAATGAAAATGGGATTAGAGCTGACCAGGACTTAATAGCTGCTACTGTTGAAACCGGCATGGCGGCAGTGTCGACCAGTTAAAAGAATAACAGTAGGACCTACTTAATAACACCGTGTAGTTGGCATAATATTATACAGTTAACTTTGTGGAGGAAAAAATATATTGCACTGCTGGGTGGGACTGCGGGATGGGAAAATAGGGACATGCGCCAGAGACTTGTGCAAGTCTAACACATAAAAATGAATAATTATGAATGTGGCAAATGCTGAATAAGCTAAATACGTAGCTTGATAGATTATCTTGGTTAAACCACCTGCAAGTATATAACTGAAGTAGAAACAAACTGGGGCTGTATACTCAGCCCCAGTGATTGTAAAATAACCAATTGCAGGAAGACCACCTGTACAAACCCAGGGAAATCTTAACATGTGCTGTAACAATGGACATCATGCACCAGAAATGTAAAACAAACTCCATGATGACACCTACTCCTTACATTGAAAGTCTCCAAATAATACAGCTCTATTTTGCTGTCAACCTTGAGCCAATGTTTCAACGTAATGGGTCAGGTTGTGACATTTGAGCAATTAATGTCAAATTTGAGCAATAGGTTCACTAAATGTATATTTAGGTACGTCAGAAAATAATGAAAGTCATAAGCATTTACGTCATATACATGTCAAAACATATTTTTTCTGAACCATATTTAAAGTACATTTATGCAAACTTGTAACTGTCGAGGGAAGCTGCTTGCCACCAATAGCCCTTTGGGGCTTTAACCTGACAGACACCATTTAAGCCCAAAATGTCTGAAAATGAATTTTAAAACAGATTGATGCCAAAAGACACAATTAAGTAGTTAAAGAAGCAAGTCTGAAATCTGTAAAATTATTACAGCCAAATGTTCTAACAATCTTTGGATATAAACAGCAAAATTTGTTGGGCAAGTCAGAAAAGAAAATCTTTAGTTTTAAAAACAAGAAAATGCAATAAAAATAACTTTTTTCAACCACATATCGAAAACGGTAAGGCAAGCTTCCAACTGTCGTGGATAGCTGCTTGCTACATATAGCCCCTGGGGGGTGAAACATAACGGAAAACAAGCTAGACCAAAATGTCTGAAATGTGAATATTGAAGGGAATGTTGCAAAAAGATAGAAATTAAGAAGCAAAAAAGGCAAGTCTTAAACTTCTGAAATTATTGAAGCAAAACTTTCTAACTATCTCTGGATATTTACAGCAAAATTTGCAGAAACATTTGATCAAAGGTACACCTTTCAATCCTCTTGACTCAAGTTTACTGTAAATAAACTATATATATGCACAAATCTGACATTAAGAAAAAATACGACGTTATCTCAAATTTGTGACAATAATGTACTATATCCAACAGCTTTGGAAATGTTACTGACCGGGAGGGATAATTAACTACTTCAAAGTCAAACCCATCTATTTTGTGATAGACTTTAATGTAAAACCTGTCATTAGTGACATGAAGATCCAAGTCCAGAAACACATATCTGTAACCACCTGAATTGACTTCTTCCATAGGGATATCTTTTGGGATAATTTGCTTCAGCAATTGCAGTGAAATTGTTTACATTTTTACCGGCAATGTCATCAATCTGCCTTGCGTTGTTCGATAATTTTGTAGTCATTTGAAAGTCCTTTTTCATCAATTTATCAATACACTTAAATCCATGCCAGGTTAAATATAAATCTGCAAGTAACAGGGAGCAGTTGCTACTCACTGGAATGCCTTTTATTTGTCGAAAAACATTGGTCCACATTAAACAAAAGTATTATCCGAAAGAAATGTTATAGCATCCATCAAAGTTTCAACATTGTAAGGCTTCATTCTCCTTTTAAACATTTATTGTGCGACCAATATATTTTTTTTGAATATTAATAAATATTTATGTATGTTTTATAATTATGTTTTAAAATTTTGCTTATTAAAGAAAGAGAGCTTTGACTTCATTTATAGGTAGATTTGGATACAGTGCAGAAAAATCAAAACATTTGATATTTCTTGCCTTTAAATCTTTGATTTTAGATACAAATAAAAAAGAATTGCTGTACTCCAAAATCAATTTATTTCACAGTTTCGAGAAGTTGTATTGCAGTATTTACGGAAATGATTTCTAATTGCAGTCAAACCCAGTGTTACTTCCTTTGATAGTTGTTTTGTTGTACATTTTGAACAACCAGCTATGAATTTAGATTTAAAAGGGGTTTCTATGTAATTTAGGCATCCAAAACAAAAGTGGACTAGAGGAGTCCTTTTCAGAAATTTTGATAATAAAATTCATATTTTATTTTGTCGTCTTAATGTGTATCCATCACATTATCAATGTATTGTTCGTGTAATTAATATGTCATTTCCTCTAATGTCTAAACTATTTTTGCTTATGATGCCAAAATTGATCCCTGCCTTATCATTGCTAGTGATTACAAATCTTTTCTGTAGTTCTTTGATTGCTTCTGAAACTCTAGGGTGTTATAAATTTATCATATTGAAGTTCTTAATGTGGGATTTGTAAAAATAAATTCTATTTCTAAAGAGTTTGAGGGCCGACTTAACGTTTGTGAGCCATCTTTCAATTTTCTGAAATTCTATTTTTTTTTTTTTTTTGCCCATTTCATATAGTAGGAACAAAATGCATTCCAAGTGTCCTGAAAAATATTGTCAATGTTCAACTTAGGATATATCCAAATTTTTATACCTTTTCGTTTTGGTCAATTTTTTTAAACTGAATTGTGTATTATATCGAAATATCCAAATGAATGTTGTCCAAGTTACCTAACTTACCCAGTGCCACATTTTAGACTGAGCCAAAAGCTTTCCTCAGTGCGGTTCATAGCGCCCAGGAAAACTGTTGTCTATGATATTCTAAATAACCACATGCCTGATGGTGCTTGAATTAAAGTGTTTCTACAAGAATCATAAATCTGGCGCCCTCTTTATACTTCAGATGATTTATTTTAAATATTTCGTCTTAAGCAGCAGTTGTGACATTGAAAGAGTGACAAGAAAATTGCAAACATAAAGAAGGACGTCCCACCCCGGCTTTCTTACACACAGCCTTCAATATTTTGAGTTTCCAGCCCCCGCCCTGGTAATTTGTTTCAAGATACGTCATTACACACTCTATCATTGTACAATCCTGAATCTAAAAAAATGTCTTTTATCAGAGTTTCTGTCTATTTCTAAGAAATCCAGCAGAAGATCAAACTTTAAAAAGCAAAACGTTTCATATTTTTTTGCACGCCCATTCATTGAACAGATACTTGTCTCTTTTTTCCACACTGACAACACATAACAGAGGACTCAGAACAAGGAAAGTGACCAATACCAAATGATATCCCCCCCCCCTTTAATCCAGCAAAAAGTTGCTGGTGGACAAATGTCGTCTGTTTCAATGAACTTGACATATTTCATCGTAAATGCCAAACACTTTGAGCGAGAATTGTAGATGGAACATACCACGATATCATGCCCATAGTCTACAGATTTCCTTGTTTCAATCGTATGGTGATAAGTATTAAAGTTGAAAGGATCATCACGACACAGCACCTAAAAAGTGTAGTTTTATTTAATGTCATTCTCCTTTCAAAGAGGCACGAATTTTATGCTTTGATGATCAATCTGTCATATAAGTAAAAACAAAAGCACAAAATGTAAGAGTTCATGTGTCGTTAATGAGAAATACTGTAACATTTACATCCAGCCATCATAATACAGGGCACTAACTGTAGGTGGAGGCACTGTAATATTATGCCTGATTCCCATCCTTATTGGTGGAGAAGCTTTGGAAGGTGCGGTAAATATATTTTGAGATATTGCGGAAATGTCGTCAGGGTGGACGCCACTCAGATGGCTTTCAAATAAATACCCGGTACATTAAAATTTTCATAAAAGATAACAAGTTACCATACGACGCTGGTTTTAAAGAGAAATCTGGTCCATCATAAGATGCATCTCTGACAAAAATTTGGTAAATCTGCAGTAAATATTGTTTGAAATATCGCAATAACGTCGTCGGATTTGACGCCACCCAGACGCCCTTCAAATGAATACATTAAAAATTTCGTAAAGACTTTTAAAATAATCAGAGGAAGCTGGTTTTCAATTGGAACCTGTTCCATCATAAGGTCCTTTGGTGACACAAATTGAGTACAGCTACGGTGAATATTTTTTTAGATATCGCGGTAACGTCGACAGGACGGACGGACAGACAGAAGGGCGGACGACCGGGGGGACGACAATACCCTCAGTCACTTTATGTGCCCGAGGGTAAAACGTAGTTTGACACTACTGCAACTGCGTATCTGTATAAAAAAGGGAAAACAACACAAAACAAAACTTCCAGGATAATGCCACATGCTCCAATTGCTTTCAATTTATACCACACACATGAACAAAAACAGGAAAAACACGATAGTGTGACAGTAATAGAGGAAAATTAGTAGGTAAAGGTCATGTGAAGGTCAAGGTCACTTCAAGGTCAAAGTATGGAACACATATTTTGGTTTTGTGCCATCTATGTGCGGTTAGTGGTCATCAAATTATTAATTTGAGGGATTGATTTGAACTATATTGTCAGTTTGTGAAGAAAAGCAAATATGGGGGGGGGGCTAAATGAATAACCATTAATATTTAAAAATGCTAAAGGGTGCCAGGATGTCACCAGGCATTTCCTGACTTTGTTTGACCCAGTAGTCTTAAATCAAGCGAGAAAAGAAAATATAGGCAATAGTGTCAGGTGAAGCCATACTTCTGCCGGACTATATGTTACGCCACCGCACCTGTCACTTAACAGGTCATACTTATTCTTGTCGCGGGGCATTGAAGAGAACATCCTTGCAACCATGGGTATCTCGTTGCTTTGTCCAATATCCTGGTGTTTGCATCCCAACCTGAATTGTTGCATTTCTAAAGGAGTTTTCAAAACAGAGGACTATCTGGAAGACAGAAATTAAACCCTGCGCATCCACTGTATCTGCTACCACTCCCGCGTTCACTTCACGAGCCAAAGCAATGACCTGTCCACAGTTTGTCTTGCTAATCACAAAGAACTGCGAGATCATGTTGAGCGATCCTCTTGGCAGAAACAGGTACAAGACATTTCGTAATTGAGATGTCCTAAACTCAATATGGATACATACTGGGACACGAACTTTTATTAAGCTGGTGGCGAAATTGGTCACTGATACACAGTGAAACCCGTTTAAAACAGGTTTCACTGTATCATAATTACAGTAGAATCTCCAATTAAGACCATCTCCATAGGGAGACCGTTTCTACATTAAGACCACCATTTTAGTCCCATTTTTGTTTATCCTTATTAAAATTATATCCCCAATTCAGACAACTCCCTTATAAAGACCATATATTCCCAATCCCTTAGGTGGTCTTAATAGGGAGATTTTATTTTATTTATAATTACATATATCAAAGTATTATCCAAGTCGAATCCCATGAACAAACAGATCTCTGCCCCTATAAATTTTCTGTACGAAACAAGCTCATACAATAACATCATGTATCGCGCTTGGCGTCTGTGGAAAGACAAGGTAAATATAGAAAACTATAAACATACTGTACAAGTGTGCACTTATTTTCATGTTCATTTTATCTTTTTTTTCGGAATTTTTAGATGTTTAACTGAAGTTTCACTTACGCTTTTTTGGATACTGTTTCTGTTAACCTATTTCAAATAGATTCAATTTTTTCACGACTTTATTCCCCCAGCAGAAATAGACACATATCTAAACTAGAAAAATAAGATTCACTTGATGGCAAACGTGTCTGTGTGTTGAAACGTTAGCATAATTTAAAGGTAAAAGTTTCGATCAATGACAACATGAGGTACACGTATTAATAATGTCTGTAGCCTTGTGCTGATCCCTGTTCTGTGTCAAAAATCTTGAAAGCAAGGAGTTCAAGTTCGTTGATTAAGTAGCACCAAATGTTTTTCGCTGGTAGATGTGATAGCAGACAATCAGCTTCAGAGAAGTTATTCACTTAGATTCTATTCCTACAGAGAGATTGAACTATTTGGTAAAGAATATTTAGATGTTGGCATTTTATAGGGAAAATGTACTATTTTGAAATGGTATAAAGCATTCGCTCCTGGGGGGAGGACACCCCAGTTCCCTGGTACAAATAATAATTTTGCCCTAGTGCAAGGTAGGAAACGAGAAAATGTAAAAATAATAGTTGATATGAAGTACGGAAATAAAAAATGGTTTCCAGTACGTAAGTACGGACAATAAAAATGCCCGTTACGCCAGTACGGAAACCCCTTACCCCCCCCCCCCCCCATGTGCTTATCACATGGGAGATATTGTTCCATTCCCTGACAACCTACACTGGCAGAACAGGGACACGAGCAATTGTTTAAATCTTTAAGTGCCAAATTTTGGACTGGGTCAACAGCTTTTATCGGCGCACATTGGGCGCAATGCGGCCAATGCGCGCCGAGAAAAGCTAGCTGTTGACCTGTGGTATTTTCTCTGGAACTAGAAGCATGCTGGTATTCGCATGAAATTTCTTTTCACGATGAATACGAATCTCAGATCCTATTGGTAATTCAGACTATTTTGACTTTAGCAGATCGACTTCAGACGTCATTGGCACTGTAAGAGTGAACATGAATATGTCCTTTCACTTTTAAGTTTATATCCAACCAGTGTTGCATACGTTTGTTGTTGTTTTTTTTTTTTTTTTTTTTGTTTTTTTGTTTTTTTGTTTTTTTTTTTTTTTTGTTTTTCAGTTTTTTTGTTTTTTTTTTTTTTGGTTGTTTTTTTTTTTTTTTTGGTTTTTTTGTTTTTTTGTTTTTGTTTTTTTTTTTGGTTTTTTTTTTTGTTGTTTTTTTTTTTTGGACGTTTTTGGTAGAGATATATTTTATGTGTCAGTTGTCCAAATATGGTAGTTTTAGTCCCAATACAACCTGAAGAAACTATGAAATACTTTTAATGCCAACATAGTGGTCAATGGACTATAATATCCTTTAGATCTTGGTCATAGACCGTACATATTTATGCAAAAATGTCAAGTTTATGTGGATATTTCTTTAAAGCGTATCTGATTTCGACCAAATAAAAACTGATTTGCTCTGAGCATTCTTCAGAGAAAAAAGTCAGGCATTTTCTCAGAAATGAACACTTCTATTTTAAATCTATGTCAAAAAGGAGTTCACCAAATTTATCCATTTTTGACAAACTTATCCATTTCACAATTTCGTATCTTATTTGTTAAAAAACGGATGTAGTATTGATATCATAATAGTACAAATCTGACCATTTTATCTTAGAGTATTTTTTCAACAAATGTCCAACATTTCACAAAAAAGACATGTTTACCTAAAATTCTGGTGTTTGTATAACAACTTTAAATGTAGAGTCCCATATTTAGTGCAGACTCTACAAAGCCTAGTGATTAATTAAGTATATGAGTTAATAACATAGAAATACATGTTACAATCTTGTTTGGCCCAGAAGTGAAGTCACCAGCCATGTTGGATATTACATTTAGTTGAATAGCCCTTTTATCTATTGTATATGTGTCTTTTTGCCAAGAACCACTTCCTAGTAGTCATTACCCTATTCCGCAGTCCTAACTCTTCACTCTTCACAAGCTAACCTGTCCATGTCCAACCTATGAACAAATGTAAGTACTATTTTCCATATTCCACACATTCCTCTGTAAGGCTGTATTAGCCCAAAAAATTAAAGGGTCCTCAGTGGGTAATTACTCAGAACATGTTTCGGAGCCTATACCCGTACATGTTTCTCTGAGTAGCGGCTCCTTGTCTACGCTGAATATTCAGCAAAGACGGCACACATAATAATGAATAAATATGAACGTGGCAAATAATGAATAAGCTAAATACGTGAAGTTTGGCTTGGAAATGCAGAGCTTCATCACTAAAGAAGAATACCTGTCAAACAAAACATAATCACTAAATTTGAGCAGTACAGGTTCAGATAAAAACAATTTGGCTTACCCCTGAACCGGAATGTACCCTTTCTAGCTGGATAGCTTATCCTAGTTAAAGCATTAATCAGCATTAATTTACAGTCCGCATCTTTCATTTTCATTTCATTGTATGTAAATATTGCAGAAAGCTATTATCTGTAGTTGGATGGACAAATCCAATCTATAATAGATTTTGCTTATTCAGCTTATATTAAAATTTGAAACTTCAGTATTTCATTGAACGTGTTCATAGAGTAAATAGTATATTATCTGAAGTTGGATTGACATTATATCAATAATTCTTTTTAACTGTGTCGGTACTAAAATTTTCCAAGTGTGCCCAGTTGGCACGGATTCGAAATTTCAAACTTTCATTCCATTGAATGTCAATTTGCGAACACAAGCTCATAAATTGACGCTGGATTAACACTTCCGTTTTTCAATGCATTTAGAGATATAAAAGACTTAAATTTCATTATCTATGACTCCCATGCGATCAATTTCAATAAAAGGTTTCTTGCCATTCCAGTTTTCAGGTTTTTGTGTATAATGGTGTATAAGAGAAGATCGGTGCCAAAATAGCTGGGAATGAAGAGTGAATTCTGATAAAACGAAATGTCTGTGTTTTCACACAGACATAATTTAGTGTCTTTGCAGCATCAGCGTTCCGTGGGTCTCTACAAACCTGACACTAAAAGTTGCTAAACACTAAGAGCATCTTCAAATAAATTTGAGCAAGCCCGGACGTTTCCAATGAACTCATCATGTTTATGACTCTGATTGCACCGAATTTCAGGGCCAATGTTACCATAGGATCTTTTTTTCAGGTGACTACGACCGAGCTCATCGTCTGGCATACACAAATGCACAGTTTGCTTCACGATACTAAAACATGAACACGCAAAGAAAGAGCTCAGCTGATGATGACACAAGGTGCATCCACCATTTACAACTGTTCGGCTATGGGTGGACCACACGTTGATACACTTTCAAAAGGATTCATACAAGAAATATCGCAGTGCGGTTAACTACGAGAGCGGCCTTTACACCAACATATATACATCCTTTATGACCATTAAAGCAGCAGCTGTTGCACTCAACGGATCTCGAAAAATCGTTGAACGACAAGTTATATATATATATATATATATATATATATATATATATATATATATATATATATATATATATATATATATATATATATATATATAATTTCAGGGGTGGCATTTTCCTTTAAATGTGGTAATTTATGATTTGTGAAGATTCCAAATATTTGCAACTGGTCTTCCCGTTTTTTTTGCTCTCAACTGCAAATCTTGGAAGAAACAAACGTCGCCAAAAATATTGTACCCAAGAATTGGACGCTTATCATTTTTTCCATTTAAATTTCATGCAAATTGGTTGATTCATTTTCATCCCAGCAATCAGGATAGAAATAACATGGCTGTAGAAAAATTCTAGATTGCTTGCATTG
>OZ026623.1:330476-425476 GCA_964020975.1 Hermodice carunculata
GTTCTTTGTTGTGAGACAGGGACATCAAGACATTTATTCATGGACACCTCCTATTGGAGAACTTGGATTTGTTAACTACCATGTGGTTTCACCGCCACACGTTGGTTCCTTGGTTGAAGTGCACTGATGCCTCCGTCTGTCCTTAACATACGCCATCATACACGGTGGAGAAATACATATTGCATTAGGTAGGTCGAAGGGTGTTGCAAGATCATATTCAAAATGGTCTAAACAAATTATGTCCGCGAGGGGCTCTAGTGTGCACGTGGTTGCGCATTTCACAATTTTCTTGTTTGAACAATACCAATCATAAGACTTCTCCCTTCAATTTCACACGTTTTATATTCCTCTTGATGACGCAGCCCCAATCAGAGGAAAAGAGGTCTTATAAATTTAGATATATCAAGCGAGAAAGCTTGTTGAATAGAGTACATTTTGATTATCTCACAACTCAAAAGCCGCAAGCTGGTAACTTCAAATAAAACGTCTGGTTGCCGTCATCTGAGCAGTTCAGTCAAACAATCTCGTGGCGGTGTCAAGCGCAAGTACATAATGTTTAGTGGTGTAAACAGCAAGTTGCAGGCATCTCTCTGTTTTAGTTATTAGTTATCTGGGAAGAAAAGTGCAGAGTCCTGACCTCGCTTGGTTGTCAGAGCACGGTACTGGAATGAAGAGTTACATTTACCGAGGCGAGCAGCTGAAGGCGCAAGACAAGGATGAACTAAAAACGTGCGGATAATTACCCAATAGCTTTACCGGAGCCGCCAGAATCTGCAAATATTTAAAGCTCATTGAAATTTTGATGCAGAATTGAGCGCCTGATATTTAGGGGAAATTGGCATTATGAAGGTTGCGGTGGTTTGCTGCATGTTTCCCAGGATTTAAACACTTGATAAAGCACACATATTACAATGTGGCATATAATTCATCACCACTTTAACTTGTCACATTAATAATTTTCTGTGTTTTTTTTTTTTTTTTTTTTTAACTTTTTTGGTTTTGGTTTTTCTATGATCACGAAAAAGACAATGAATGTTTTGTCAATAATGTTATTTTTTCATGCCATGATAAGTACACAAGAGTAGGGCATTACAATAGGAAAAATAAACACATGTATTGAAGCTCCATACAAATTTGGCATTCTTATGTTTGCGAACATTTAAGTTTCTGGTAATAGAAAACTTCAGCCTTTAATTTGGTGAAACGTGGGAGCATGATATTAGACTGAACGGACAACAAAGAGCAACTTTTATTCTCATTCTTGACAGTACGTCGGAGGCCTTCTTTCCGTGTTTGCGTGGCTAACGGAAATTGCACTCGTTGAATCTTCTGCGAGTATAATAAACTAGTAGCTTTGGGCTGCATATAGCCAGAGATGCGTGGATGCAAGAGTATATGCTCTAACCTTCGTGGAAGCTCATGAGTGCATCTTTATTTTTATTTTTATTTTTTTTTTTTTTTTGTTTTCGAGGCATTTTTCACATTTAATCAAGCAAACCGAACGGAAGCCCAAAAAGCGTGTTATTCAGTGGAATTGATAAAAACAAGACATTGAAGCATGGCGGTAAGCGGATGTGTTCGCCAAGTGTCACTTTACCGATTTCCTTATAACAAATTAAGTAATAGATTTCTTTAGAAGCAAGGGATTAGAATTTACCTGTGTTGTATTTCCATTGCAGGACACATTGTGAACAAGAATTTATATCTTCAGGAAGTCTCAGTTTTATGTTTACTTTCCTCATTTTAGATGTCACACGGAATTGTGTTCCCGATCCGTCAGCCAGTTCTAGGAGATGGCGATCTAAGCATTCCTGTGTTATAGCCTTCCCGGGATTATTATTCGGGCACATTCGGAACTCAAACCACCCCAGGTGATTGGCTGTCAACTCAACGGTGACGTCGATCACTTGACCATGCTCGTAATTGCGAACGATAATTCCATTTGCATATTTCCCGCCAGCTTCGTGTGGACGTGACCCCTTCCAGTTGTCACCACATAGACCACATTTTCCACCATTTGCTCTTTGTACCTAAAACAGAAACATAGAAACACTCAATTATTGTAAACTGCTCTTACTCCAGATAATAAATTTATTTGTTGTTGATGGTGGTCGTATTTTCTTTTCCTGGTCGGCTGGTTTTTTTTTTGTTTTTGTTTTGTTTTTTGTTTTTTTTTGTTTTTTTTTGTTGTTGTTTTTTTTGTTGTTGTTTTTTTTTTTTTTTTTTTTTGTTTTTTTTTTTTTTTTGTTTTTTTTTTTTTTTTTTTGTTGTTGTTTTTTTTGTTTGTTTTGTTTTGTTTTGTTTTTGTTTTGTTTTGTTGTAATCCTTAGAACTTTTTTTTAATTGCCTACTAACTTAAGTACTTACGGACTATTCTTTCATTTATATGTTGGTTTATTTATGCTGCTTTTTGTAAGTCCCTCCCTTACTGTTCTGAAAAAAAAGAATATACTAATGTTACAGTATTCAATAATTGGTTTAGACATGCATTTTGTCAGAGATTTTGGCATGTATGATTGATTGTGGCGGTATTAGAAATATTATTCAGATCTTGACAAGACACTTCGTTAAGATACAAAGACAAAAAGAGCTAGTTCGATGCTGATTTTGCACAGTCTATGATAATATTTCAATCGTAGAACCCTGTTAAAACGTGCCAGCTCAATGCAATTGGGAGAAAAATACGCTGCATGAAGTTTTGCCACTTAGTTTTTGAAGCTGTTTTACACCCTCCCAGGAAGTAAGTCTCGGGGTTCAAGTTTCAACAAAGACTCATACCTTTGCACTTTACAGAAAAAAGGTCAAATAATCGCTGATTACTTCTTCTTGGTTAGAATAATACACAGTCGACATTTTGTTTCGGGATTTGTTGATATATGACAATTGCAGCCTCAGCAAAGATAGTTCCCCCACATAATGTTGGTTTCCCTGATAGATGTCATACGCAGCTTCAACTGAGTACATTTCTTTGCGAGTAAACCGAGCTTTAAGCAGATTGAGCATTGATCATCCTGGCTCTTCTGGCCACATTGAGCGGAAAACATCTGCTACTTGCAATTGTTCACACATTCTCAGACTTCTTTATCTTTTTTGTGGAAATTTTACAAGCCATATGTGATTAATTATTTTACGGAGCACGTTGACTGATCTTGCTCCGTTGGAATCTTAAATCAGCTATACACTGTATGGGCATCGGAACTCTTGAACATTGCACCATTTTGACCGATAGTTTTAAAGCTACAATTAATGTGGTGGTGCCAAATGAAATCAACACACATGTGTGCATTCAGCTAATGACCATGGCTTTTTGAAGAATATTGCTAAGCATAATTTTCAAAACTATCCGCTTGAAATTAAGACAAAGAAAACTTACATCCGATCATGTGACCGTTATACCCTAAGATGGTGTAGGCCAGGTCGGAATATAGAGTGTTAATTATTTTTCAGGATATAACTCCAGTGCCTCCACCTTTTTTCGGGTCTCACAGAAAGAGACTACAGCGGTATATTGTGACATCCCAAAAGACATTCAAGATATCGTTAGTATTAAAGTGAAAATGATTTTACAATGTACACAAAATGTCAAATATCAACAGTCACGACACTGTTAACGATTTGTCTTGTGACAGGGCAGTGAGCCCTTTTACGAAGGTACCTCTGTCGAAGCATTCGTTATACAGCTTTTGCAAAGAAATTGAATGAAACAGCGATAGATGAAGGTAGAAAATTCCGTAGTATCACAAACACGATAATACAAAAATGCGCAAGTGTCGCTATAATTTTTCTTGTGTGTGTGTGTATTTGCGTGTGTGTATGTGTGTGTTTGTGCGTGTGTGTGTCTGTCTGTGCGTGTGTGTGTCTGTCTGTGTGTGTGTCTGTGTGTGTGTATGTGTGTGTCTGTGTGTGTCTGTGTGTGTCTGTGTGTGTGTGTGTATGTGTGTGTGTGTCTGTGTGCGTGACACATACCAAAAAAAAAGCATTGAAATTTAAGCATGATGCACTAATTGTGGTGCTTATTTTCATATGACTGGTACCTTGGTTTATAAATAGTCTCCTTGTTTAGAGAAGGGAACTATTTCACGTAGGTACCAGAAAATGCAGTGATCATTACGTCTTTTTTTATAGAAATTCAACTTACCCAAGCCCCACCGCAATAAAGTGCATTATCATCGTAATTTCGAGGGTTTCTGAACCCGAAGCGCCACATACTGGCCCGGGACGGCGGCTCCAACAATCTGCCGTGTCCGCACACCAATCCTACGCACAAACTCAGCAGTAAAATTTGAGTAGCCATCTTTTTCTGCCACAGTGATTGCTGTTTCACCCGTAGATGCGCGTAGGTGACGGCTCCTCCTGGGCTAGCTCCACGTCAAGAACTAACAGATGTTTATCCTGGCTTTTGCAAATAAAGACTTTCGTGTGACCCGAAGCATCGACTATCAGTGGAATACACAAGCTAACATCTGGAATCGTCTTTACTTCCGATCACCAAATACGTGGACCATCTTGCTCTGATATAATTTATCAGGACCGGCTTAATATGTTTAGAAAACAAAGCCTTTTACCATACACTCTTGAGCTACATCAGTCTAGTCATATTTGCCGACATCCTGGAGCATCTATCAACTGACTTCTTTATTTAATCCAATTCTTAAATTATGGCATGCACTTATGTATTTTATCTTAAAATATGAATTAATAGCCATAGACGTTGTTTGCTATTCGGCCGACTTAAAACAGCTGGATATGGTATTGAGAATTGGACGTAGATCACAATATCCTGTTTATCTTTCTGTGATAACGTGCCGAGGTATGTTTGGTTACCTGTCAATCAAACGTCAAGAATTGAGACAAATGCAAATGGAATGTTGATTAGAATGCGTCATCACGCTGATCAAAATACTTTATCACATTATTATGTATAATAATCCATTAAATTGAAGTATTAAGTAATTTTGATTTGCCGTGAAGGATAATTACCCGCACAGTGGCGACTTTCTACCCATCAGTATCGCTGGGGTTTGGGGGGGGGGCTGAATCGTGACGTATGTGTACGTTTGTTTGTTCATTTTTGGGAAATATTAAACTCTACCAAACTTTCAGCTACGGAGAATCGAAAGAGCTAGTAATGAAAATAGATCCTAAGATATGCAAAGAAAAACATTATTAGTAAAGCAATTTATGCAAAATCTGTTCCAGGAGTTTTTCTCAAAGTCTTTAGGTTGATTTTCAGAGAGCTCAATTTTTTTTTCAATTGGTTTTCATGAAGACCCAACAAAATTCTTGCTACGCAAAGACTTTGTGATACCTGTAAAGAAATTGAAAAGGAAAGGCACTATGTTTTGGTGTGTTCTAAATTTGACCAACCAAGAAAGAAATGTTTCGACCACATAACACAAATTTTCAGTTTAGATAGCCTTGACGAGGAAAACGTATTTACATTCATCAGGAGCCCATATAGGCAAGCGGCCAGAGACCCATTTTGGAGAATTTAATTACCCCACCGTACAAAAAGCTACAACATTATTTCTATTTACCTGTAGGGTCTCCTAAAATTATTTTGCCCTGTTGTCTTCAGTTACCTGTGTTTGGTTGCCATGGAAACGGCATCTTTAAACGTCACCTTTTTTCGGCAAAATAATTCATTTTAGTGCCATCTGCTATTGCTTATTAGCAAGCAATCATATCTATATTGCTTTCACCACACCAGCTATACATTAAATTAGTTTTTCCATACTAAGATAATGCCTCTCTGCTCACAGGTAATAAATGCTACAATGTGAAACTTGAAATGCAAAACGAAGTTCAGTTTTGTTTAACATAAAGCTGCAATGCGGAATAAAAATTGAAGGCCTGCAATTCGCGAAAAATACGAGTACCAGTCGGTAACAGCACTTTGAATTGTAATTAAAGAAAAATTGGGGAACCGCCATTCAATAAAAACAAAATAAACAAATGAACAAACGAACGAACAAAGAAACAAATAAATAAATAAAAAATACGTTTCATCCATTTGGGGGTTTAACAGAAAATATAAATGTTGGACACGGTCATATCAAGTTGATCGTAAAATGAATTAAAGTATACTCTGTATGATACTACATATTCCAATAAGACTGATAACGTTTCAATATAAGCTCAAAGCTACATGTATGAACACGTTATGGCACACGTATACATGTTTTTATTTCTAAAATTGACTGTCTTGTTACATTCACTATGAGTCACAGCTTGGGTGTGAGCAGTTTCTTTGTTTCTTTCTTTCTTTGTTTGTTTGTTTGTTTGTTTGTTTGTTTGTTTGTTTCTTTCTTTCTTTCTTTCTTTCTTTCTTTCTTTCTTTCTTTCTTTCAGTCCTTCTTTGCTTCCTTCCTTCTTTCTTTTATTTCTTTCTTTCCTTCCTTCGTCCTATTACATCGTTGAGCTGCTCAATAAGACTTGTATGCTTAAAGTATATTATATCATAATGAAGTGAGACACATGGATTCAAACCCGTCGCCTTTAAAATGTAAGCTATCCACTCTGACCATTGTGCCATACAGGTTCTTGACAATTTCGGTCAATTGGCAGACAATTGGACGTGGTGCTATAATCGCTGCTGTACCATAGAGCTAAGAAGAACATGTAATTACTATGAAAATTCAGTTAATATCTATAACAACATACACATCCGTTTTTCAACACTTTAAGTTTATTATGATTTAAAGAGAATATGCGATGCAAGTCTAATAATAATGCTTATACTACTACTACTAATGATGATGATAATAATAATAATAATGATGATAATAATAATAATGATAATGATAATGATAATAATAATAATAATAATGATAATAATAATAATAATAATAATAATAATAATAATAATAATAATAATAATAATAATAATAATAATAATAATAATAATAATAATAACAATAATAATAATAAATGATGATGAATATATGATGTTAATAATTTATTGCACACCCATTCTTTTTGGAAAATAAAATACCTCAAATACATCTGAAAAAATATAATAAGGATGACTGTCATTTTGTCGAAAGTACGTTCTCCACAGTATAAAAATAATTTCTCGTGTGATTGTAGATAGATAAATAAATTATTATAATAAATAAATTAATTAATTAATAAAATAAATAAATGAATGAATGAGTAAATAAATGAATAGATAAATAAATGAATAAATAAAAAATAAGTAAACAAACAAATAAATAAATAAATAAATAAATAAATAAATAAATAAACAAATAAATAAATAAATAAATAAATAAATAAATAAATAAATAAATAAATAAATAAATAAATAAATAAATAAATTATGGAAGCCAAAAAAGAAAACAATCCTTGTGCATTCTGACGCATGCTGATTCGAACACGCCACCCATACTTCTAACGTACACCGTCCTATACATTATGCCACATATTCACTGTTTATTTTGAAAGTCTATGCGCATAGAAAGGTTTAAAAAACAATCTGATTTTACAGTACAATATACAGAAAATGTGAAATCGTTAGAGTAAATAAGTACTTGTATGTATGCTTTGTTTTCATCCCCTTCAAACAACCAGAAGTAAGGACAACATGCCGAAATATTATCTCCAGAAGCTAAAGATAAATTTGGGACATGTTATATATTTCTGTACGTCGCGGTAATTAAACTCCTAAAATATAGCTCTTTTTGGGAGTTGGCCGCTCGCCTATAATGATACAGAACTGATATCCAAATTTGCCATCTGCATAAAAGAATGCACAGAAATTAATGGACTTCTATAACTTTACTTTACGCTCCCCCCCCCCCCCCCCCGGCACCAACCGCCACTTGTGTAAATTTGCCCTGCCATTGCAACATTGTTCTATGCAGGCTTCAACATACCTTACCGTTTGTGTGTTAAATTTTCAAACACCTGTGTTTTTGTAGTGTCATATTGTATTGTTTTTGCAAAATGCCATTGTTTGTCATATAAATGGTTCAGCCAATAAAGTTCATATATACACATATGGAGTTACTTCGTACGTTTATTGCTTACTGTTAAATTGCAACGTAAAATATGTGTACCTGATAGAGCCGGGGTTCGTGCCTTCATGTGCTATATTGAAATCCACGCTTTATCTTGCTGGGCCCGGCCCTACATATTGTAACATTTACTGGTAAGTGTTAAATCATGCAAACTTTTACCGTGCGTGATCAAAGAGCTACGATGTTTTGCCTTTGAGACAGGTCCATGCACGTTAAAACGGAGTTAAAATCATTGTTTGTCAAAAAGTACTATTTTAAAGAAAGAGAAAGAGGAACAGACAGGCAGAGAAAGAGAGAGATTAGACCATTTGCATCATTTAGTTTTGAATAGTGACAGTCCCTAATACACATGAGGGATATAACTTTTATATCCTTCGGCTATGCATGGGAGAAAATCGAATACATGATAACGTAAAAAATGCAAACGTGTCAGCATTATGCTGACATATTTGCATTTTTATTGTGGTGCTGGGTCCTCCAGAGACCAGTGGTTGCCTGCGCGGTGGGCCGAATGTCGATCCACCACTGCTATAGTCTTCCAGTAGCGTTGTTGCAGGCCCCGGGACCGCCTGGCCGGCGGGCTGCGGTACGGACTCTCGCGTGTCATGGCGCTTGGAGGAGCTTCTCTTACAGCTCTTGTTGGACGACTATGTAGCATTCTATTTGTCATTATATATATATTTTTTTTCGTTGTTATGTCCGTAGTTCCCCAGTTATCATCTTATCACTAACGACATGTGACATTTCTTTTTATTTATAAATTTATATTTTGTGATATACTCCCAAGTAATGCTATTTTACTTTGCATTGTATTATAAATTCTTCGTTTAACGGGGGCTTAAATGAAGTTAAAGTTATGCTGAAGAGTCAACGTGTGATTGGTTATGCACTCTAAATTACGTGATTCACCCATGAGTGACGTTGAATAGGGAGGAATATGCATTTTTTTAACATTTTATTGATTCTCATCAAAACTATTCATATACTTTAATATGAATTCTTACATAGATTTATGTGATCAAATTATGTTTACATGGGAACTATATTGTTGATAAAAAGTATTTCACATTTTTAATGAAAAATAAAATCCATTTAATCCCCCAGTGACACAGCAGCAGGCCGGCAAGGCTTTATCGATATATTTAAAAGTAGCTGACTGTGTCGTCCCTAATAGTAGCTATTTTGGACATTTCAAGTCAAAACTCTTTGACTAAATTCACTGGTTACTGTTATTTTAAATGTGAAATATTTTATTTGCGATCAAGCTATGATTTGTTATGGGATACCAATAAATTATTATCGTTACACCATGGAATTGATAGTTGCTCAAAATGGCGGCCTCATTGACTTGTTATGTTTGTGTCCTCACACACGCATATTGTTTTTCTAGGAAATGTTTCTTTATTCTACTTATTTCTTTCATTCTTCTTTATTTACAGGCATATTAATCCGATATTTCTTTTGACAAATGATTATGGGCAGAAACAACAATCTTGGCATTATTATATATTCATACATGAAGTCTTGAGTTATTGTTACAGTAAAAGAAGTTCAACAGTTTCCAAAATTATGCAAATAAGGGTCATTTGAAAATTCGAGTCTTCAATATCTCCAAAAATATTATAAGTACAGGTAACCAATCCAATTTCATCCATAGTTTTGTAACACTGCACATTTTTAAAAATCGATATATGACCTCGTAAGGTTACATTTGTCATTTTGTCACTTTGCCATTTGACATTTTCTTCCAGTAATAACTTGTTTAATTTTTATCCAATTGAACAATGGCAAAGTGTACCATTTTAAACCGTTCTCATTTTGAAGGCATTCAGACAGATTTTTTGTGAAGCAAATCTTCTTTTCTAGCTTCTTTTCTTTTTCTTTTCTTTCAAGTTTGCCCGGACTTTTTCTCGGACACCATTATTCCGAAAACCACCAAACTTGCCACAGTAACTGATCTACCAGTGAAATTGTGCCCATTGTTTGGAATCGTCATGGAGTTCAAAATTCTGGAAATTAGGGGAAATTTAAGTTTTAAAAGCTCTATATCTTCAAAACAATTACAGACAGACACAGAGTTTTAATTTGAACATATAGGTTTGAGACATCTTGCAAATCCAACAGCATGCAACAAAAGTTTGGGAATTTTAATATATGCTAAATTCACAGAATTTCCCCAGAACACGCATGCGCCCCCCTTCTATTGCTTGTCACCAGCTGTGTGTACCTCCATGGTGCTAGGCAACTATTTTGCCTTCATAATAAATTAGCTTGAACCTGTTTCATAGGCAGCCTTCTATCCATAAATGCTGGGTGTGTCTTTTGGAAGGTTTCCGTCTTGTAGCAAATGGGGATGGGGGAGGACTTCCAACAACTGCGCAAAAAGGTTCTATATAAGATACAGAGAATCTCTTTCTGTTCCTTCAAGAAATGATCTGCTTCATGCTGCTATATGTACCCGGCAGGCTAGAGTTCCCTCCATTGCTAGACAGAACTGTCATTGCACTGTGACTGAGACTTGTGTCCTAGCTAGTCTGTTTTTGCGACTATGATGAGTCTGCTGGCTTATTAATCCCAAGGAACTGCACTTCTGGCAAGAATAAGCCTGCTTTGAGTAACTTCTATTAATAGACTACATATAGTGCTGATTTGGCTTGACTGATCAAAGTATGATCTCCCAGTCCTCAATGATAGTTTTCACAACTTTGTGAATTTTAAAGCAATTTGTGGATTTGTTCCATCTCGTGTCTTTGTTTTCTTGTAACCAGTGAGATGAAGCCTGTTCTTCATAGCTTTGTCTTTAACGCAGTTGGGCGCCTGGCACTCAGCCAATTGCTGACCCTTATTTTATTGCCTCGGTGGACTTCTACTTCTAATGCAAGATACTATTTCTGGGGTCTACAAATGGTCACTGTTTGGCGTTGTATTTACATTTTCAGGTAATGCTCACTCTGGAAAAGTCCCACTATATATTGTACATTACATTCATTCGACAGATTAACCTTCCCTTAACACTAATCACACATATATTCTGGACGCTACCTCTTCAAAATATCCAATCAACATGGCTGCCATTGTGAAAATAGCGAGTTCCGCACCCAGTGCCAATGGTTTGTGAATGAACATTGGGACGATCTTGCAGAGTGGTGGTGGGAAAAGGGTTAAAATATATGAAACCAAAAATATATATTTTGCACTTATTTCAGAGCATCAATAATGATATATATGCTTTGGCCGCGATTCACTTTGATATCCACATCAACTGTACTTTTGTGAGACTGTCCCGCAATCAATGCATTAATTGCGCAATGTTCAAAATGGCGTTCAAGCGTGCCATATCGTATTTGGATTTTTATAACTAGCGATGATAACTGCTTCAGATACAATCGAGCGGGCAGATTAAAGTTAAGATAGTAAGTCATGTTTTAAAAGTACTTTAACGACCGTTTGCCCTGGTAACTCGGAGAACAGACACCTGGAACTGTGTTGAAAACAAGTGGCCACGATTCACTGTGATTATCCTTTCCCACAATGCATTGCGCCATGTTTATAAATAGGCAAGATACTCGAAACTCCCCAGATAAACCATTTTGCATGCTCAAATTCACAATTCTTCGGGGGGGGGGGGTAGGGGTGTAATGACCCCCAGAACACCCCACTCCCAGCATGCCTTCACCCTTTTGGTCCATGTAGGTCACATTTGGGCCGCTGAAAAAATTCACAGACATTTTTGGGCCACTTGGGTCTCTGACTGAGTTTGCAGCACTGGCCTGGTTCGACCAGTATTTATAACGGAAGAGCGGCTTAAAGGTACTTTTTTGAGCTTTTAATTTTAGGGTCAGACATTTTTAGTAGGGTCTGTCAGGTTACTGGAACCACACATTTATATACTTTTTTAGCCCTTGGGTAACTTGGACATATGTTGAAACATGTTGAAAATGTATGTTCTTTCCCCTTTTACATATTACCTCTTTTGACGTCAGTTTAATTTGTTACCTGGGCACAGCCGGAGGCACTTGTTATCTAATAAAGAAATAAAGACTATTTTGCATTGCATCTATACACATCCCTTTAAATTTTAATGTGTACATACATTGTACACACACACACACACACACAAACACACACACACACATATATATATATATATATATATATATATATATATATATATATATATATATATATATATATATATATATATATATATATATATATATATATGCATGCATAGATAATGCACGTGTACATGCACCTATACGCATCCATACTACCCAGTAGAGCTGACCCTCCCAGGAGTGGGCATCATACTCTGGTCCCAAGGGTGCCCACTGTACGGAGGTTTAGCTGTATAAGTAAACACTGGAATTGTCTGAATAATTATGTCTGGGTGCCAACCCAGACATTTTGTATTTCCGAATTTTTTTTCTTTCTTTTTTACATTCTTTTTTCTTTCGTTTTCTTAATTTTTCTTTTTTCTTTCTTTTTTCTTTGTCTTTTCTTTCTTTCTTTCTTTCTTTCTTTCTTTCTTACTTTCTTTCTTTTTTCTTTTTTTCTTTCTTCTTAATGGCAAAATTTGTTTTAAGCTTTTTTCGGACACTGTTATTCCGAAGACCACCAAACTTACCATAGTAACTGACCTACCAGTAAAATTGTGCACCTGCTTTGTAATAGTCATGATGCTTGAAAATGTGCAAGTTAGGGGCAATTAAAACTTTAAAAGCTACATAACTTCCAAAGTATTGCAGATAGACACAAAATTTCAATGTGTACAAATAGGTTTGTGGCACCTACCAATATAATGGAGAGAAAATGAAACTTGTAGAATTTCAAACTATCTTTATCAGGCGCATTGGAATATTCAAAAGTTGAATATTTCCAATATATTATAGATATAAATGCCGTTCCAACTTCAATTTTTAGGTGTGTGGCATAGCCGCATCCAATGAACCAAGATCCAAAGTAATGGGATTCTAATTTATGCAAATTGGGTGATTATGCATAATTTAAATCTGGGGTAGCTTGAAAATTGTTATAGATACAGGGGCCATAACGACTTCAATTGATGGGTGTGTGACATTACCGCATCCCAAGTTGCCTCCACAGGATCCCCCTAGATCGCTATATATTTCTGATGTGCTCCCGTCGGGGTCTCCCATTTTTCTGAGGGGCAAGCTGCACAGAGTGCGGTGGTGCACGCAGATCTTATTGGTCAAACAGTGCGGATGCACAATGGCACGCTGGGAAGTGACGCTAATCGCGCAACATTTGTATCTATGCAAATAAGCATTCGGGGAGAAAATGAGGCGTGGTGTAATGGTAAGATTTGTGTAGTCGAGATTTTCCACAGTACTCAGCGGTAACTTATTTGCCAGAATGCACAGCGGAACGTTTTATAATTTTTTTATGCCAATCTGAGCCTGTTTTTGGTGGTATTTTGTTATCATATCTCCTTGTTCTTTCCTGGCACTTTTAATTCGAATCAACAGTGCGTCTTTCACATTTTTCGACACAGACGATTAGAATGGAACACATCCTTACACACACCGAGTAGAAATTCCAGCCATGATTCAAGAAGCTTATTTACTTTACTTCTTGTCCACGTGTCAAACACGACTGTGACTCGTTAGGAATGCATGCTTTCTTTGACGTTGACACCAAGGCTAGCACAAACAATGGTTTGTCCTTGCAAAAATTCTAATTTAATCAAATATAAAATAAACGGCAAACAAAACATCACATATATACATTCCGCCACCTATTGACTTGGCTAAGGTTAGTCCACAAATCTCAGAGCACGTGCGTGTGCACAGTTCATCGAAGTTACGCGAAAGTATTAATAATGGTTTAATAATTTAATCGTAGTATGATGAAAGTAATGCTGTATTCAACACCTGTAATAATCTTAATTTAATCGAATAAAAAATAAACGGCAACACAACACCACGTATATGTCAGTGTACAGCTAATCGACAAATGTCAAACCACGTGCGTCACTCCGGAGTTCACGGACGTAACGGCGAAGTAATTTGCGCCCGAATGCAAATTAAAAATGGTGGATTCAAATATGCACTTGCAAGATACCGGGATTGTATTTTGATTGATTTCTTACGATTAACGAATGAACTTGACATAACTGAGCCTGCAAATTAAGGCCAAGATAGTAAGTAATATATCAGAATATTTTTACGACCGTTTGGTTGTATTTTATGCAAAACAAAGACTCTGTAGTAAACGGCACCACAAGCACAAAGTGTCGGCCAGTTCCACTTCAACACACACACACACACACACACACACACACACACACACACACACACAAGTTGCCATGCACTTCAAATCAATTATGATTGTTTGAAATAAAGTTTGAAACACACTAGGATTATGATAGTTGAATGGATGACAGTTATATACTATGTATTGACATCGAGTCGGAATAGGAAGTGTCGGCATTTATCCTTTCAGTCGGGCGCCAAATCAGATGGATGCAATTAATTGAATTCTTGAATAAGTTCCAAATGATCATAGATAGAGGCACCATTCCAACTTCAATTTGTAACATAGCCCCACCCAAATGGACCATAAACCAAAATTGTAAGCTTATATTTTGCACATTACGCAAACACGCAAAATTAAAATGTTGAATAGGCTCAAAACTATTATAGGTAGCAGTGTCATTCAAATTTTACTGTATCAGTTTGTGACATGGCCAAACTAAATGTACCAAAAACCAAAGTTGTAGCATTTTAATTAATGCCAATTAGGCAAATGCACTAAATTTAAATTATTTTGAACAATTGCAAGGTATAGCAATTCAAACTATTCTCATTTTGAAGGAACCCAGACAGATTTGCTCTGAAGCAAATCTTCGTTTCTAGTTTCTATAATGTTTACATTACCACCTTTAATTCTCAAATTGTTTTATGTCCAATAACAGTTTTTTTTTTCATTGGTTTCATTTGCCTTTAAAACTATATCGACTCTGTGTGACGTTATTTTTACAGGCATGCCTGACCACCACTCTAACGTCAGGTGCCACAAAATTGGCGTAAGTGATCATAGCATGAAAATGTCAGTGATAGACCTTATTTAACTAATACTAATTTGATGAGAAATTGTAATCATTTCAATAACGCATCTATGAATACAGTGCAGGCCTGCCTGTCTTACTGTAGTTGCACACATGTAAATAATTTCATGTCCCTCCTGCCTTTGGCTCAGTGGCATATTAATACAGGGTTTCCTTGTTTTGACCCGTAAAATCCCCTCCGCCCCAATACAAACAAAAAGTTTCATTTTATGGCAAAGCTATTCCACTATAAGTTGGGGGGCACAAAGAGTGCTTCATTCTGCTCAATAAATTATGTGCAAAACTTATTTTCTGTGCGATAAGTCATTGCGCTCCTCTGAAGATATATAATGTTTGTCACAATAAGCAAAGAGCAAATTTTTTGGCTACTTTCCGTTCTTATATCTGTTCCCTTTTTCATTATTATTATTTTTTTTTGAGGGGGGGAGCCCGACACAATCCTCCTGTGTCCACGCCTATACCCTTAGGACCACTATTGCCCTCCTCTGTATCTTTAACAATTAATGGTAGCGTACCGCTCACAGGGGCAAGATAAATATATATATATATATATATATATATATATATATATATATATATATATATATATATATATATATATATATGTATATATATATATATATATATATATATATATATATATATATATATATGTATATATATATATATATATATATATATATATATATATATATATATATATATGTATATATATATATATATATATATATATAATATTTATTATGAATTAATACGTATAGGTGTGATGTGTAATAATTTAAAAGTCAGTGGCAATAAGTTCGCATTGTATGCACTAATACGGATTCTGGTTATTTTTTTACGTTTGTCAAAATTTGTTATCATTTCTAAACAGGATTCGAGTTTAAAATGGTGTTTAAATTTTACATATGGTCTGAGTTTGGCTTCGTCATAACATTTTATCATTTCACTGGTTACAAAATTTTGTCTGTAATTTGCTTGTATTTTCTTTAATGGAATATGCTCGATTTGTAACCTTGATTGTGCCAAAGTTCCTGGAAACCTGTATTGATCAATACGTCTTTTGCACTCTGTGCGCAGACTTATTTGCTTTCCATTTACCCACTGCATAAGTATGCGTCATGTGATTTTTTGTCACAATTCACAATTCGAAACTGGGTTTTGCATATTGTAGCCATCAATCTCAAAGCCAAAGGACGAGTACCGAGTTGACCTTTGACAGCTACATTACACGCATTTCGATGTGCACCTAGGCAATGTTTCGAAAAGCTAGCACAGAATTTTTCAACAGACAATTTGAAATATCCATCTGTATTACTCTGTGTAGACATCTATAGGGAATAGTTGTGTAAGCACCCCACACTTCGGAGACATATATTAAGATTGGAGATATGACTTTTGCAAACATCGATAAATGTGCATTAGGCCCAAGGGAAGTGATTGAGTGGGTCGCCTAGCATAAAATAAAATTAAACAAACAAACAAATAGATAGATAGATAGATAGATAGATAGATAGATAGATAGATAGATAGATAGATAGAAAGATAGATAGATAGATAGATAGATGGATGATTGGATGGATGGATAGACAGACAGATAGATAGATAGATAGATAGATAGATAGATAGATAGATAGATAGATAGATAGATAGATAGATAGATAGATAGATAGATAGATAGATAGATAGATAGATAGATAGATAGATAGATAGATAGATAGATAGATAGATAGATAGATAGATAGATAGATAGATAGATAGATAGATAGACAGATAGACAGATCTCGCGGAGATCTTGTTTATATACTCATTAGTTAATCTCAGGGAGTTCATATTTTAGTAAAAATAATAAAATGTGCCTGAACCCTCCGAGACAGTTTAGTAGTGAACACAAGCTGTTAAATATTTCGGCTGTCAGGGACCTTCACCTGAAATGCAAAGGCCATATAGGACGAGCGAGTTCAGAGAAGAAGCCTTTTAGAATGTTAAATTAGAGTAGAAGTAGTAGTAGCAGTAGTGGTAGTAGTAGTAGTAGTAGTGGTAGTGGTAGTAGTAGTAGTAGTAGTGGTGGTAGGAGTAGTGGTGGTAGTAGTAGTAGTAGTAGTAGTAGTAGTAGTGGTAGTAGAAGTAGTAGTAGTGGTAGTAGTAATGATGATGATGATGACGACGACGACGACGATGATGATGATGATGATGATGATGATGATGATGATGATGATGATGATGATGATGATGATGATGATGATGATGATGATGATGATGATGATGATGATGAATAATTAACCATTAAAGTGCTAATCACTGCTTAAGTCGTTTTCCCATTATCGTTAAACATATAATCAGCAATTTTGATATCACAGTGGACGCGGCCATGTGTTCTCAGCACTGTAAATGTGCATGGATAAAAATAACAAAGTGGGCTGAACACGATCAAGTGTACCCATGTTTGCACACGATCGTATTAATCTCAAAATGCTTGGCATGTGGTCTCACGCTGTTAGTTGACTATCGTTGTTTATCCACAGCCCAGCTTACGCACACATCCTAATGTCTTGCGTAAATTGAAGTGTTAATGGCCTGTTGTTACCTCTTTCTGAGAGTACTTTATTTTAAAAAGCGGATTCGGGTATGATAGCTTTTGGAAACAGGGTCGGAAGGTTTTATTTTACAGAAATGTATGTTTCGGGTTTACTTTATATATATATATATATATATATATATATATATATATATATATATATATATATATATATATATATATATATATATATATATATATATATATATATATATATGTATATATATATATATATATATATATATGTATATATATATATATACATATATTCTTCTATGGACCAAAGAAATTGAACGGGTCACAGATCAAAGAAAAAAGTGACATGTCAAACGTAAGTGTCTTGTGGTGACAAAAGTAATCGAGATACTAAAAAAACATCGTAGGGTATGTTTTTTTCTGTAGATATGTTAGGTACATAATGCACAGCCTTTTACCAACTTATGTCAAGCACGCAATGAGTTATTTCTATGTCTTTAGCGAGTTAAAGAGATAAGAGCCCGATCACAATGCGTACGTCATCTTTGGATGGTGATGAATACATACATATATGGTTTCGGTGTTGTACAGAAAATACGTTTGAAGATACAAGTGACTAAAGTCGTGAATAGTTTTGGTGTATCTCGTAGCTCATATGTGTGTGTGTGTGTGTGTGTGTGTGTGTTTGTGTGTGTGTGTGAGAGAGAGAGAGATATAGAAAGAGAGAGAGAGAAAGAGAGAGAGATTGGTGGTATTAGTCTTGGTTTTTGCGTGTGTGTTTGTGTGTTTGTGTGTGTGTGTGTGTGTGAGAGAGAGAGAGAGAGAGAGAGAGAGAGAGTGTGTGTGTGTGGTGGTATTAGTCTTGGTTTTTGCGTATGTGTGTGTGTGTGTGTGTGCGTGTGTGTGTGGTATTAAGCTTACGTGTGCATACTGTACACGGCTTTCCGTGTGTATATTGTTAATTTTAATTTTCTTCTATCGTTTGTATTGCATTTGTGTTTGTATCAGAAGTCTGTATTTGTGTAACCTGACACATCACTACGGATATGAATTGCAGTGCAGTCAAGAAAGTTCATTTCCCAACAATAAATTTATAGTCATGTATGCACATTTAAAAGCAATCATATACAGAATAAATAGAAATAGTTAAAAGGCGTATCCGGTGTGAAACAGTAAACTAAAAAATAGCCTCCATTTGCGGACAACAGAGAATTAAGTTCCTGTTGAAGTTTTTTTTTCTGAACTTTTGAAGTGCTGGCCAGCCTCGGCTTTGCTCTGATTGTTATCTAGACAATTCAAAACTTAAATCTCCAGCAGTTATGTAAACGGGGCATTCGGAAATTGGTGGAATGTATCTTTCTTACCAATGTCACAAACACACATGGGTTTTTGTGACATACTCTTTGAAAAGACATGTGTAAAAGTCCATACTGATAAACAATGGGAACTTTGTTTATTAACAACCAAGGGTACACAACAGATGGCGCACATCAAATAGGAAGCGAAAAGAACGGGTTTTTAAAAATAGGCATTTTTGGCCAGTTTCCGTACAAGACTTCGAAGAAGAAAAATGCTCAGTCCAGTTCACGGTAAGGGCCCGTCAACTTGGCTACCTACCACCATAGCAGCGATCTCATATCCCAGGCACCGATGTAATAACTAGAAAAGATGATTTGCTGCATAGCAAATCAGTGTGTAAGTCTTCAAAGCATTTTGGGGTGGCAATGTACAACTATTCCATAGCACAGGAGTACAAGTTGGAATGGCATCTCTATCTACTATAGCTTTGAAGTTATTCAAGATTTAAAATTTCTGATGGTGCTATTTACCATAATTTAAATTGCTACAACTTTAAGTTTTATTTCATTAGCTGCGCAATGGTCAACAACCCCTCAGTAGAAGTTGGTCACATGTAGAATGCGTAGTGTTACAATACCCAAAATTTAAACCCAACATGAACCAAATCTGATGAAAATTGACCAAGTTATGACAAGATGAAACTTTCAAAGGGCCAAATGACCTTGACCTTTGCCCTTTCGAGGTTACATGTTCTTATAAAAATGAGTAGTGTTGCGATACCTACAATTTGAGTCCAACTTGATTAGAATTGGATGGAAATTGGCCAAGTTATGACTGGATAAAACTTTCAAACATCCAAAAGACCTTGACCTTTGACCTTGAGAGGTCACATGTAAAATTCAAAATGTGTAGTGTTACCATAGCTACCATTTGAGCCCAATATGATCAAAATTGGATAAAAATTGACCAAGTTATTGCTAGAAGAAAGTTACCATGGAAAGTGGCCTTTGACCTTGAAATGTTCTTTGACCTTGAGATGACCTCTACCTGAAGTGAACCTTGACCTCAAAAATGACATTTTGGCTTAAAATTGAACTTTGACCTTGACATGACCTTTGACCTTGACATGACTTTGACATTTGAGATGACCTTTACCTTGCTATGATCGACCTCCTATACACTCGGAACCGCATCTACTATAGTATATAAGATATTGAAGACTTTAAACTTTAATTAGCCCTCATTTGCGTAATTTTGAAAAGCATGACCTCTCATTATAAAAGGCCAGACTTTATCTAAAGAAGTATCATTGTGCCAAGTTTGGAGTTTCTACATATAATACTTTTCAAATGAAATGTCGGACAAATTTGCCTGCAAAGAAAGACAGAAAGAAAGAAAGAAAGAAAGAAAGAAAGAAAGAAAGAAAGAAAGAAAGAAAGAAAGAAAGAAAGAAAGACACTTTAACGAGACAGGACCGTAGTAGCGGGCATAGTGGAGGCCCTGTGCTATGTGCATCACACGCTCCTGTTGTCAAAAGCCGCACTGACCTTGGGAGTCGAGCCCTTGAAATTATGTGAGCGGAAGTTCGTCCGGATGACAACATATATTCTATTAGCAGTTACTGATTGGCCTCCTCGTTCTGATACGTCCTTTTGGGACGACCTTCAGGTTAACCTAGACCATGCATATAATACTGGCTCAGAGAACACTGTAATTACGTGTGTTTTAAATGCCAACCCCAGAACAAATAACGGAAATATCTTATTATCTTTTTTTTATTTATAACAACTCTACGATGCACATCCCTCATTCTACAAGGATAACGGAACAATCGAAAACATGTATATATCAAATATTCAGTAATTTACCTCAATATGTGTGACGTGTATCCGTGCTGCCTCCAATGGCACAAGGTTTCGGGAATTACGAAATGCTTATATTTACGACCTGAGGAAGGCAGAATATCAGTATTACAATAAAAGGCGTGATATTATAAATAAGGGGTCATTTAAAGTCAAAAGAAAAAAATGTGGAAAATGGTCAGACATGTTTTGTCCGGGAATTCAAATAGTCGTTCCCTTTTTTATATCCAATGATTCGGTGATGTCCGGGAGTAAATCTAAAGCTGATGCTTTCAATGAATGTTTCCCTAAAAAGGAAATATTGATACTTCGGCAGTCACTCTACCTAATGTAGTTTAACACTCACACAACCTAATGGAAAATAACGTTTCAGACGAAGAAATCATATTTGATATCTTGAAAAGTTTGAAGGTTGATAAAGCATCTGGTCCATATGGTATCAGTCCCAGAATGTTAAAGAAGACATCACCCAGCATTGTTCTCTCTCTTACCAAATTATTGACCTATTCTCCTCAGAAATGCAAATTCCATCCAGAATGGAAAAACACACATGTATCCCCATATTCTAAAAAGTGGTGCTCCAGAATTATGTAACAATTACAGACTAATTTATTTGTTATGTTGTGTAGGTAAGGTCTTTGAACGACCAGTTTTCAAGCGTGTTTTTAACTTTTTACGAGATAATTATGCAGTATCTGAAAAAACAGTCAAGTTCAGATGGCACAGTAAATGAGCTGGTTTATCTTTATCATGAGTTTGCGAAAGCTGTTGACCTTCAGGAAGAGGTTCGGGTGCTGTTTTGTGATGTCACCAAGGCCTTAGATGGGTGCATCATCCGGAGCTGATACTGAAATTAAAGAACGCAGGAATTCAAGGTCTCTTGCTTCCGTGGTTTAAAAATTTTATCAATGCGCCTCACAAATGATGGTCATTCACAAGGTTCAGTCTCAGGGCCCTTGCTCTTCTAATCTATGTAAACGATTTTGTTGAAATTGCGAAGTCAAAAGTACGTCTCTTTTCTGATGACACAACTTTGTACATAACTGTCAATGATCCAGAAGAAGCAGAAAATGATTTTGATTCAATATCTCTATGGTTCGATCTGTGGCTTGTCTCTTAGTCTTTCAACCCCCCGAAACACCAAAAACACTGATAGTCAGGAATAAAAATTCTCCAGACCATCCTTGTTTGAATTTAACAAAAACAACAACAGCCTTGGAAATGTAAATTTGCATAAACATTTAGGTCTTTGTTTTTCCGCAGATCTTTCCTGGTCAAACCACTTAAACCTAACTGTTACAAAATTCAAAAGGTTAGTTGGTAAGCTAAAATGTTTACAGAATAGATTGAACAGACGATCCCTAGAATCCTTATACTTCTCCTTTGTACTATGAGCCTAGAGTATGCTAGTGTGGTCTGGGAAGGATGCACACCAAATTATAAAGACAAAATTGAATTAGTTCAACTGGCCGCAGCACGACTTGTAACAAGAGCACTTGCTCAAACAAGTCTCCACCAAATTTATATTCAGACGGCATGGCAGACTTTGGCTGAACGTAAAAGAAAACGGAACTAGTACTTATGTTTAAAATAATATATGCACTGGCCCCTGGTTATGTCAATAAACTATAACCCGGAATAATTCCGCCACGGCGAACCAATTACGTACTATTCATACACACAAAAATGTATTTATTAAATCATTGTTTCCATCAGCCATGCGCGAATAGAACCTACTACCTCGGTCAATAAGGAGTCATGAACATTCAGAGGACTTCAAAAGGGGGACTTAGCAAGTACCAACCAAAATGTAACGAGTTGTATAATTACAGTGAAGGAAAATTTGTGTTGTGCATGACAGGATGAGAATGGTATGCATCCAGCTCAATGATAATCTTTTTTAGAATTGGTGTTGCTTAATCAATACAAGCTCATGTGGAGCAGAATTAGAGAACATACATAATTTTTTCCTTCATATGTAGTAGATATACGGTATTGACAAATGAATTGTAGACAAAACAATACCTTGTGGGAGTTTTAACGCTTATACTTTACTATTTGGAATTAAGGGAAGAAGAAATATGAAGCAATATTTCAAGCAGTACATCTTTATATAAAGCACCCAGGAAGGATTAAGATGTGGATTTTGGTAACTACTTTTCGGCTAATGAAAGTAATTGTAATCTCACACACGCCCCTTCCCCTATGTATTCTGAAATTGTGGACCCGTATGTCGCCTATCTGTGTACAAGTGTTTTGAAACATGGATGTTGTATTGTCTTATATATACAAGAGGCGGTTTTGTTTTTTGTCTTTTGTTTTTGTTTGGTTTTTGTGTGTGTGTGTGTGTGTGTGTGTGTGTGTGTTTTCTTTTTTGTTTTTACTTTTTTATGTTTGTTTTGTGTTTGTCTTTTTTGTTGTTATTTTTTTTGTTGTTTTTTGTGCTGATTTGGTTTGGGTTTTTAGTGTGGTTTTTTTTTGGGGGGGGGGTTGCCTCTGCTACATTTCTTAGCATATTTTTTCAGCTATTTTGATTAATTTGATACTACATTTTTATCCAAACAAGTTCTCACGATGTTTATTTTAAGCTGTCAGCACTAGCAGTATACATCATGGTTTTTGTTGTGCAAGGTCAGTTTCCAGGTCAAAAGGTCACTTTCAAGGTAAATGCCACAACATTTGGTGGCTATCTTGGAATTAAAGACCTTAATCCCACAAAGCAAGAGATGTATCTGATGCTGCCATTTATCCCATGTAAAAATGTGTCCAGTTTATTTCTTTTGAATCAATCAGATATATTCAAAGTCAATGCAACAAGTAAAGGTAAACTATATTAAGTAAGCATTGTTCTTTGCTTGTGTTACACACGATTTTATTCCAACCGTGTCTTTTTATACCAACAAACCTGCAGATTACAACCCTTCCCTCTTATACAAAAACCGACAATTCAAATCTAAAAATGTCTAAAAAACAAATTCATTTCAGATCTTGTAAGAAGTAATTACGTACATCATGCACTCCGTAGTGGTCAGTTTTGTGGTCAGAGGTCAGAAGGTCATTTTTAAGCTCAAATGTCACATAATTTGTCAGCCATCTTGGAATTCGACTACAGTCCCATCCCGCGGCATACAGACAATTCGACTAGAGTCGCTTTCCACGGTGAAAGAGTTAAACTAAACTCACAGGTGTTTATGAACTTTGACCCGAGGTACCTGCTCGACCATGAAACCAAGGAGTCTGTGGGCAGGCTTATTCTTTTCGGTAGAAATAAGTATTAGTTTTCTTTTACTAGGTTTGGAATCCATTTTCCGTTTTTGCCCCATTCTTCTATTGTCCTTAAATTAAGATTTAGACGAATTGTTGTTTTCGTTGGTGTTTCGACAATTTCCGATAATGATGCATCGTCAGCAAAAAGGTTAGCTTTAAATGTTATTAAATCAACCAAATCGTTAATTAAAACGAGAAGAAATAGGGGCCACGATTCACTACCTTGAGGAACAGTAGAGTCAATGTGTGTCCAACCAGAATATATGCCTTCTAATACTCTGTTTTCTCAGACTAAAATATGATTTTATCCAACATAATAAGGGTTCATCAACCCCGTGTTCACGTAGTTTAAGAATTACTTCCCGATGCCAAACTCTATCAAAAGTTTTCGATATGTCTACACCTATTCTGACTTCCTTCCCAATATCTAGAACCTGACCAATTTCATTAACAGTGTTTATCAGTTGGTAATTTGTACCATCTAGTTTTTAAACCCGGAGTTGTGGTCTGTCGATAAATTATTATGTGTGACAAACTCATACAATCTCTTGAATATACATATTTCGAAAATTGACAAAGAACATAATAGAGAAACTGGCCTTTAATGTTTACAAAGATGAGTGTTGTCTTTAAAAAAAAAAAAAATAGCAATGGCAAATCAAACAGGTTAGTGACTGGAACGTTGTTGTTTGGGGTAAAAAACGTGCAGCACTTTACTTGGAAAGAGGTTTGGTCCTCCTGCTTTACTAACATTCAATTTCAATAACACGTTTAACACCTACTGTTCATTGATTGCTTTCAAGCTTTCGATCCGTTTCAACAGTCACCTCAGGAAGAGGTGATGAAAGCTCATTGTGTGCACACTGAGATGCCAAATAGGTATTAAGAGCACAACAGAACTGAAAGCACAGCTCCATCTTCAATAATGGATGTTATAGGGCTGTTGATGTTCCAGGCATAGTCCTGTTTTAGGCGTGACTAACACTTTTTAGTTTCAGTACTTTTATTGCTTGCTAGGTCATAAACCTTCGGGTAATAATCTCATTTGGCTTTATTTACCATAGCTGTAACAGTACTTCTTAAACGGCGGAAAGATCCCCAATTAGCATCTTCACCGCTGTCATCTTTGTTGCATCAAATTTGATATTTACCATTAGTGGTCATGTCATGATCTTGTATACGTACCGTAGTGTTGTATTGAGATAATTCTACCATGTCGTGGCATATACTTGTGCTTATTTGGTGAGGACCACCGTAAAATTTTCCTTGTTGTTGAGTGGTGTCGCTGTCCGGATCTGGTCTTTGTTAAATGACCAAAACAGGTGTCTGATCCCTTTCTGAACGAATATAAAAGAGGGTGCATGACCCCTGGGGGGCAGAGCGCATTGTGACTGCAGGCGGATGCTAACGTCTTTCATGTGTCATGTTTGCCAGGACTTTCAAAGATTTCTCTCCCGGGACTTTCACGGAGTCATCTCCCAATGGATAGTATCATGTGCGCTATTTTGGTTAAGGACAAGTAAGACACCAAAAACAAATTCACGGAGTTATCTCCCAATGGATAGTATCATATGCGCTATTTTGCTTAAGGACATGCAAGACACCAAAAATAAATTCCACTTTATTCAATCCTAGCTCAAAATGTACTTAAGTCAGGATAACATATCATATATGAGTGTAATTGTCATACTCCAAAAAATTAAATGTCCTGTATTTGGGTGCCTGTGATGTTAATTGTTGAATAAACAATTGAAAGTTGACCACAAAGCATCCACCCATAAATGTCGATATAAGTCACTAATTATTTGTGATAAAATCAAAATTACATTAGCATCTTAATCCTGACATATTGGCACCAAAAAACGAATGTGCAATTTTTTTATGTTTGGTTTCGTTTTTCTGTTGTCCATCCTCAAAGTTTGACGTTTCAATTTTCCCTTTGATTTTCAGAATGTTCATTTTCTTCATTTCACAGACAAAGAACAAAGCAAAATTTAGAAAATCGCTGAATCGTTTTTGCAGCTAAGACATCACAGAATCAAAAGCTGTTAATCGGATTAAATTTTGCGCAGCCTTTTTCTAGGAATAACCATTCTTAGGTGGGGTT
Source organism: Hermodice carunculata (assembly GCA_964020975.1). Classification (NCBI taxonomy): domain Eukaryota; kingdom Metazoa; phylum Annelida; class Polychaeta; order Eunicida; family Amphinomidae; genus Hermodice; species Hermodice carunculata. The sequence continues at coordinate 356,677 of OZ026623.1, forward strand.
CTCGTCCTATTATCCTTCCAGAGAAAACAAGTTTCAAAGGCCTTTGTTGTTGATCATTTGCCTCTGAAACAATACCATTTGCTCAAGTTGAGCTGATATTTGTACAAAACGTAGTAAACATCGTCCCTTAACATCTGGGGAGGTTGTCAATCAATCACATTAATAAAAGAGCCCTTGAAGTACGGAAAACATTATTCAGCGATCTGTCCAACGGCGACAGCGACAGTCTGGTTTTCAAACTGTGACGTCATGGATGCGGCCCTTCGGGCCCCGTGACCTCAAGCCTGGCAACGTAAGTTGTGTTGCCTTGCTTCGGTCGGGCGGCCGAAGGCCACTCGTGGTCAGTGCACGGATGGCGGGTTTATATATATATATATATATATATATATATATATATATATATATATATATATATATATATATATATATATATATATATATATATATATATATATATATATAATATATATATATTATATATATATATATATATATATATATATATATATATATATATATATATATATATATATATATATATATATATATATATATATATACATATGTATATATATTACGGTGTTTTTGCTCTGCGCTTGTGAGTCAGACTGATAGATATCTTGACGCGTAAACTAGCGCGCATTTACCATTGTTTACATTCGCTTTGATTAAACATAGCTTAATGGCTTATTATTCGTATTAAATGAGTTTTACATGTTTAGCTGTGGGATTTGATAACACGTCTCATTCCATAGAGGTATATGTATATATATATATATATATATATATATATATATATATATATATATATATATATATATATATATATATATATATATATATATATATATATATATATATATATATATACATATATATATATATATATATACATATATATTTCAAGTAAGAAACTTGGTTAATAGTTGAATATATACCTTTTTTCGTGTGATTATAATGGTACACAGATATTGATATATGCTATGTTATATATTCTGTAATGTTCAATATCACGAAATGATGAAGCATTATGATGTTTAGTATTTACATGTTGTAACGAGCCACGCTATAACGTATGGTATATTTGTAGTAAAACGTTTCATTGCGCGGAAAGTATACACGGTTCAAATTATATGGTTGAAGTAAATGTATAAATGACACAAAATGTATTATTACGCGTAAATAAGATGATTTTGATGGATATGAAACGCATAACTTTCTAGGTTAAAGTTGTCTTGTTTGTGTCAACGACAAAAGTAAAACATTTACGCGTATTGTGGTATTTGTGTTCACGTGTTAAATGCATTGCAGGTATTGCATGTTTTTGTAAAACTTTGAATGTATTTCAGTTTTATGGAACTCACGGACACGATGTGTGGTGTACACAGTGGTTAAGTGTTTTGAGCTTGCCGGTGGCAAGTCATGTGGACGGTTCGTGTATCCAATAAAAATGATTAACGGTGGTCAACCTACGTGCTTCGAGTCTTCGTTTCCTATTTCACCATAACAGGGATCACAAGCACGTCTCTTGGCCTTACGGTATGCTCTATCAGTAACTTTCATGTGGTACCTAAGGTCCCTAGTCACATTGGGTTTATCACGAGGTCTCATTGTGACTCCCTTCTGAGGTATACAATCATTGGAAGCATCGCTCAAAAGGTGGTTAAGTTTGTTTGTGTTTTTTTTTTTATATATAAATTTTTTTTATATTTATTTATTCATTTTCTTTTGGTTTATTATTATTATTATTATTATTATTATTATTATTATTATTATTATTTATTCGTGCAAGATATACCCCATTTACATCGGGGGCGCCACTGTCGGGGTATCAACAGTGGCGCATCCATTACATCTGTACAGCCATACAATCTAAAAAAAAAAGTATACAGAATTATGAACATACTAAAGAAGCACCAGGCATACGAAATAGAAAAAAGGAGCTTCTACGATGTGGGTCCCACATGGCCTTCCACTTGTAAGGTTGATCTACGGCGACTGAGGGCTAAATTGAGAAATTGTCTGCTACAGTCGTCAAATATCTGAAATGCACATTTGCTGTGTGACTTCGCAACATCACCAATTAAAAATTTCATTTTGTTAATTAATGAAGAGGCCATAAACTCTTCCCATAAGAAACTAAGACCATTCGCCAATAACTGCGCTTCAATTTTATAAAATAGATCAGACCGAATATCTGCATAAGTAGAACATGAGAAAAATACATGGAAAATGTCTTCCCTGTGTGAACCACATAAATCACATGAACTATCACGGACACCCTACCTCTCTTGGTCGTTATTGAGACCTAGTGTAGCAGTACGTGCCCTAAATTTATTTCTGACGCCATTAAAATCTCTTATGTTTAACATATAATTTTCCAATGATATGTCAGTTTTGAACGTTTTGTACAAATCAAGAGTGGGAAATTCGTCTAATTGGTTGAAAAAATCCAGTTTCCATGCTTCGGTCTGCAAATGACTAAATCCTGACAGCCAGTCACCATTCTCGGAGTAAAATGCCCAATCCATTCCAGCGTAATTTAGGGTGTTTTTTATCTCATCGCAATATGGCCATGATGAACTCCGGCCCTGCTCGAAGCGTTTACACATTTCCTTAAAAACAATATTACACAATCTCTGGCTATCAGTTATGTGTTTCAGGTAACTAAAATATTTGATTCTACGCTTATCGGCCTCAAGTGACAACGGCAACCAGCCTAGATCGCCAATGGTTGCAAGATATGCAGGGCTAGCTTTTATCCGTAGAATTGAACAAGCCAATTTGTACTGAAATGACCGTAACAGTTTTTTACTAGTGCGTGTATTCTCCATCCAAATACCACATCCATGTAATAGTGACGGCAACGCAACGTGTCTGTATAAAGTGTTTCCAAAAACTATCCTATTAATATCATCATGCTTTGCAAGAATGCTTGTGATGTACCCTCTTAATTTCCCTTAATTTAGGACCTAGATATTCATTAACATGCGTCAAATCTGATAACGTCCTGGAAAAGATTATACCAAGATATCTGTACGTATTGGCTTCTTCAATCCATGAGTTTCCTAGGACCCACTTCTTGAGAGGGTCTACTCTTTTACCAATTATTGATATTTTTGATTTCTTTGAATTGAACTTTAGACCCCATTTAACAGCAAAATTATCTGCAATAAGCAGCATTTTAGAGAGTTGTATCTCGTTCTCTGCCAACAGAACAACGTCGTCAGCATACAGCAATGCTGGTATCAGCCGATCTGCACAAGAAACACCTACATTTTCTTTGTTTAACATTGCCACCAAATCTGTCATTACTGTTGAGAAAAGCGTGGGCGAGAGGATGCAGCCTTGTTTTACGCCATTTAATGTGTCGAACCAAGATATTTCTAAAAGTCCAAAAATCACTTTGTTTTCAACTATATCATATAAATTTCGTAAAAGTCTCCAGGCTTTTCCCTGTACACCAAGGTCCCATAAGTTACAAAATAGGCGGTTTCTAGACACCGTATCAAATGCCTTGGAAATATCAAGAAAGGATAGCCAAGTCTTTTTGCGGTCATCCTTCCTCATACTGCATATGCCTTTAAGAGCGAAAATGTGGTCCTCAAGTCTGCGTACTCTCCTGTACGCGCCGTGAAGTTCACCAAGTATATTTTTGTCTTCAAGAAAATTCATTAATTGCCGCTCAACAACAGCCGCAAATAGTTTATACATGTTAGAAGTTATAGTTATACCCCTATAGTTGTCTAAGTCCTTAAAATCTCCTTCTTTATGAAGCGGTCTGACTATACCCCTTTGGAAATCCTCAGGAAATTTTTCAAATAATTTAAACATATTAAACAATTCTACAATAGATTTTAACAAAACATTGCCTCCGTTCTTTAAGAATTCGTTAGGTATTTTATCGACACCATAAGATTTACCTGCCTTGAGTGCTTTTACAGCAAAAAAGATTTGATCAAAGTCAAAGGTGACTTGTGTAAGGCCATCCGTGTCACCCGTGAACCCATTAAGGTCACGCACCTTCTGCTTTAAAAGATCATCGTCATCAATTTTACCATTCGAAGAGCCTAAGTTCTCCCAGTACTGCTTAATCACCATAGATATTTCTTTAGGATCATCGATAACCTTTGTTTTGTCATTGGGATCAACTATCTGCAGCGGGTAATTATTATTTTTATTTAATTTCCTGAGCATATTCCAGAACGACTTTGTATTACTGGCTGCTTTCCTTGAATTCCGAATTATTACATCGACTTTCCGATTCACTAACTTTTGCTTGATTAGATCATGTACTCGACTCTTTCTTAAAATATATTCATGCCACAGCTCTTTAATAATAACTGGATCAGAGTGTGCATGTTTACTCCAATACCTGTAAAAACGATTCGCTATCTTACGTCCATGAATTAAATGGCCTATCTCCTCGTCCCAAATTTGACCTGGAGTCCTTGTAAAACATTTTATACCGACGCCTTGCTTACCGGCATTAACAACAGTATCTTTCCAACTCTCCCATGCAGACTCAGGGGAGTTAAAATTGTCACATTTCCACGAAGTCAGGTCAAATTCAAGTAACGCTCTAAACGTACCCCAATTCGTGTCAGGTGAAATGTCCCACTTTTCACACCTTTTGACCTTTGACTTCGCTTTTGAATTACAAGGCTTAGACAGTAATGAGGCTTTCCATTGCACAATTAAGCTGTTGTGGTCACTGCCTATGTCATAATCCCCATTTTCATCAACAAAGAGTTTGGCACAGTATTGGTAGAGTGATGGCGATACAAGCACATAGTCAATAGTAGAATGCAGATTACCTCTGGACCACGTGACCTTACCCACACATTTAGCTGATACATTCAAAACAGTGGCACCCGTGACCTCCGTCAGCTGTTCAAGCAGGTCACCATTGCTGCTACTTTGACCCTGTCTTCTGAATTTTATAAGTTTTCCATTAAAATCACCAAACAATATAAAGTCATCCCCTGTAGAATTAAAATGAGATATATTTTCAATGAGTTCATTTGTAAGATCTTCGCTTAACTGTTTATTGAGATTATCATTTGGGAAGTAAACAACCCCTATATTCACTGTGCGAGAGAAAATAGCAGCTGATATCCACATACGCTCAAAGTTGTCATCCCTGCAATTTAAGACATTATCATTTAAAACATTTATTTCGTTGCAATTTCTGATTAACATTCCAATACCACCTCCTCCCTTCTTCTCATCTAAACTCCTGGATTTTCCTATAAAGGAATAATCAGGACCAAAAGATTCAAAGATACTATCTTCTGTATGACATGTTTCAGCCATTCCATATATTAAGAATTTGTGTTCGAATAGCATTTGTTTAATCTCAGCCCTTTTGGCTATACCACAGTTCTGGACGTTGCAATACGCTATACGCACATCCGAGATCAGTCTATCAGTATGTAACGTTGATTTTGCAGACTTACTCGTCCTCTTAGCACCTCTTTTATGTCGCCGCTTGCGGTTGGCGGTGAACTGACCCGAAGTTTCGGCCCAACCTTCTTTGCCAGTCTCCTAGTAGCTGTTGTCATGGTAACCGTTACGAGAGGCCCGACATCTATTCTTCTTATGACCTCTGGATCCACACTCATGGCAAATCAATGGGTATTCGTGTCTACAGGTACGCTTTGTGTGCCCGGATACACCACAGTTCCAGCACACCACTGAGCTGTTATCACCGTATTTTGTGTACCCCGCGCTCCTTGTACGCGGCGTCACGGAGTCATTGCGGCGGGCGTCCGACCTCCGCTTTTCACAGGACCACCTTGTATGACCGACCTTGCCACAGTCCCAGCAAGTTGGAATCCCGCGGCGGTTGCTTTTGTCCCAGGCATTAGCAGGTCCATCGGATGTCCCACTAACACCCTTACCTCGGGATGGGGCTTTCACCGGGTGTGATGCGCTTCTCCCCGGAGTCGTAGAGTCATGTCTGCCCCACCGATGAGCGTCCAATCCTCGATCGACGTGATTTGCTGGGTAGGATTTGGATGACTTGTATTTAGAAAGTTTTTCCCACTTTCTCCAGCCTTCTCGTCCAGGCTCCCCATCAATGATTCCTTTCACTACTATGTGACTAGATAGATCCCAGCTATCAATAAGCATGCGGCAACCGAAGTTGGATAGATGTAAGCCATCATCTGTCAGTGTACCCTCATTGACAGACATATCAGCCAATCTGAATTTCAGATCATTGTTTTGTGTTTTTGTTTTGTTGTTATTTGGTTTTGCAAGCATCGTTCTCGTCATCGTTTATAAAAATGACATCCCATGGAGCAGATGATAAAATTTCATGTACTTTGTCATTATTTACCTTTGAGTAATTCCATATAACGTTTATATTAGTATATAAAATATTCTTTCCAAGCTGAGCATTAGTTGACACAAAGAGACACTCATGATCACATGTAATTATAGGCGGCATATTCCTCCCGTTATTTTTCCCCACAGTCGTTGATTACAAAAACAAAATTCAAAAACAGACCTTCCTCTGATAGGCTCAATTACCAGCTGTTGCACGTTAAGTCTGTTGTAAGTGTTTAAAAATTTCCAATCGAACCCACTGTTACAAGAAGCATCAGTCAAAGAAATATTAGGCACCTGTGATTATTAGGTTATTAGGGATTTAATTACCATCGTTGCTATAATTTCTTGAAATGAGTTTAGAAAGTCTCTCGATTCAGTTATATTTTGACCTGATGGTCTGCAAAAGATACCTTTGAAAAAAAATAGATCTGTTAATAGTAGTTTGAACGATCAAATATTCCACGTTGGCTCTATTGAGATGAGGTCTTTGTTTGCCAACAATATGACCAGCGAAGTAAATCGCTACGCCGCCACCGAACCTGACATAATCTCGCCTGAAAAGTGTGGAGAAATTGCCAGCAAATTAATACAGATTTGGGTAAGCCAATTCGAGAATCACTTGAAGGAGTTTATGACAAGAACAGTGAGCAAATGTGACTTTAGAACAGCAATATGAAAGTATAATTTGTATCAAGCTGACAAAGAAATGCATTTGAGAAAGAGAAGCTGTGAGCCGTCCTCCTACATGGTTAAAGACAGTGTTTCACAAATCACCGAAGCTACTCACAAAATACTAGGTAATCCGCCTGTCGTCAAAACAACAACAATAATAGTACTAATGATAATGATAATAATAATAATAATGATAATGATAATAATAATAATAATAATAATAATAATAATAATAATAATAATAATAATAATAATAATAATAATAATAATAATAATAATAATAATAATAATAATAATAATAATTATAATGATAATGACAATATCATGTAGTTGCTAGAGGAACACATTTAAAATATTGCGAGGAAGCTATTCCGAATAAAACAATTACAACTTGAAAAGAAGATTTGCTTCAAAGCAAATCTGGCTGTGTGCCTTCAAAGTTGTAAATATTAAATGCTACAACTTTTATCCTTTTGCACTTCACATTATATTATGTCTATGGCTGCATGCAAATTTCAATGTCCAAATGGCCTTGACCTTTAACCTTTACAGGTCACATGTAAATTGCGCAGTGTTACAATACCAACAATTTAAGCCCAACATTAACCAAATCGGATGAAAATTGACCAAGTTAAGGCAAGATGAAACTTTCAAAGGGCCAAATGACCTTGGCCATTGCCCTCTTGAGGTTACATGTTCTTATAAAAATGTGCAGTATTACAATACCTACAATTCGGGTCCAACATGATTAGAATTGGATGGAAATTGGCCAAGTTATGACTAGATGACCAAATGACCTTGACCTTTGACCTTTAGCGGTCACAGGCAATACATAAAATGTGCAGTGTTACGATAGCTACAATTTGAGCCCAACATGATGAAAATTGGATATGAATTGACCAAGTTATGGCTAGAAGAAAGCCACCATCGAAAGTGGCCTTTGATCTTGAAATGCCCTTTGACCTTGAAATGATCTCTCCCCGAAGTGAACCTTGACCTCAAAAATGACGTTTTGGCTTAAAATTGGCTTGTGACCTTGACATGACGTTTGACCTTGACATGATCTTGACATTTGAGATGACCTTTACCTTGCAATGATCGAACTCCTATACACACGGAACCACATCTACTAGAGTATATAAGATATTGAAGATTTAAAATTTTAATTAGCCCTCATTTACATAATTTTGAAAAGTACGACCTCTCATTTTAAAAAGACCAGACTTTATCCATAGAAGTATGATTTTGCCAAGTTTGGAGTTTCTACATGTAATACTTTCAAATGAAATGTCCGAAAAATTTGCCTGTAAAGAAAGAAAGAGAGAGAGAAAGAAAGAAAGAAAGAAAGAAAGAAAGAAAGAAAGAAAGAAAGAAAGAAAGAAAGAAAGAAAGAAAGAAAGAAAGAAAGAAAGAAAGAAAAAGAATTCCTAGAAAAACAATATGTCTGAGTTGGCACACAGACATAATCAGACCAGATGACGCCCCATGATATACTTCACATTTATGCCAACAAAAGCGAAAAAATTTCTGGGCACATAAAAGAGCCATAATGTCTGGAGATACACACACTTGGCGTTTTAAAGGATATAAGAGATACCTATATCGATGATTTAAGGAAGGTAGAAGAGATATATTATCACCGTCAATGGTAGAAAATAATCAGCAGCAAATCAATCAACAAAGGCTGGTAGAAAAACGTTAAATATTTTTTATAAAAGGAAATCATGAGCCTCTAATTTCAGCCATAGAACGTGGTGGCATTATTTATTCCGACAACCAGTCTAAAGCAGAAATCCTGAATGCATATTTCTATACAATACTCGTATTGACCCGTCTATGTATTGTTCTAGACACTCAGTCGTACTAGATGGTTGCCTACGCAGTGAGGTGCTCGCGGAAGACTTGGTTCTGGACATTTTAAAAAGTCTCAACGCAAGTAAGACATTGGGCTCAGATGGCATGAGGACAAAAATGTTAAAAGAGGCTGCCCCTTATATTCCAAACTCTCTCTCTCTGTAAACTAACAAATCTCTCCTTCAAAACAGGTATATCCATTTGAACGGGAAAATACTAATAAAACACCTATTCGAAAATAAGGCAAAACTAATATACGTAAACATTTTCGTCCAATCTCATTATAAAGCTGTGTTAAAAATGTAATAAAAAAAGCCACTTAAAGCATGTGTTTAATTTCTTCAGGAAAAAATTGTAATATCGGACTAACACTCTGGTCATAGGCATAACGATGCAGCTATCAACCAATCAATTTTCTTGTATCAACAATTTTGCAAACCACTTGATGAACAAAACGATGTTCGTGTTTTCTTCTATGATATATCCAAGGCATTTGATAGAGTTTATCATTTAGCCTTTGCCCCAATTAGCATATGCTGGTATCACAGTATATCTTGCCTGGTTTTATTGTTACCTTCAGAATAGTAGAGGGTAGCAAGGTATGGTGCATCAAGTTGGGCACACAAGAAATGAATGACGACTTAGTTTGTGTTTCTGAATGTTCCATCGACTGGCTTCTGACTTTCAATCCAGAAAAGACAAAAGAAATGATTGTTAAAAGGCAAAGGCAAGCTAGGTGTCATTCTCGCTTAACGTATCAAGGAAAATTCACCTGAAAGATACATAAACATAAACACAGTGGGCTTTTATCAACGTCTGATTTAACTAGGTCTCATAGAAATACTATCTGCACCACGGCAATGAAAATGGTTTGCATCCTTCGTAGTCTTGTATATATAATTCATATTTTGCCTTCATACGACCAATTTTAGAGTATGGTAATGTTGTATTAGAAAATTGTTCAATTGAAGATGAAAACTTAGATAATGTGCAACTGCATAGTTATTCCTTATACTTTCTTTGCTGTTAGAGCATTACTCCATGGACCAGAACAATATCAAAATACTATAAAAATCGAAATTTATGAAGCTGTTGTAAACTTTATATAAAATATGAATTGTTTACTTAGCAGGTATAATACATAATCTTGACACTCGGGCACCACAAGGCCACAACTCATATATGCTTACTATCTGTTGAGTACATTTGATGTCACCCTTCTGTCTGTTCGTCCATGTCAAATCTGTTCTGTGGTGCATCTACTCTCTTTTTTTCATTGTACTTTGTTCATGTTTTTCTTTTTCAATCTGGCGAAAGACGTTAATATAGGCTTCGCCTGCTCTACAATTGCTATTGAGAACAAAATACCATTAAATCAAAAGATCTCATATTACGGAAAATCTCAGCTTTACCAGGGCTTGTGTATTAATTGGGAACGTGTGCTCAATTTGATATTAAGAAGCATTAGAGTTGCGCTTACTACATGTACGCATGCACTTTCCATACGCTACCTGTTATTTTAAAGTTCCTGGGACTCTGAGTAAGGTTCCGAGGAACTTAAGTCTTAATTTCTGGGACTTAAGTTATATTTCTGGGAATTTATAATTATATTCCTGGGACTTTAATATGTTCCTGGGAACTTACTCCTATGTTCCTGGGAACTTGCCACTATGTTCCTGGCAGCTTACCACTACGTTCTTGGGACTTTGTCACATTCCCAGGACCGGTCTTATGTTCCCAGAAACTCGCTTATGTTCCCAGGAAATTGCCTGAATTCCTGAGAATTTATTAATATTCATTATGCCATAACTCAATTATGAGTGTAGTGATATTGGTAAAGTTGTGCCAAGTTACTACAAGAACCCATCTACATACACTGTTGAAATTTGGTACTTCTACCATGAGTAGAACTGAAGATATAACGATGGGGCAAAATTGTCCGAATGGAATGGACAATTTATTTTGGAATGACGTCTATATAATATACATACGTGTCCGAAATATTTATTATGGTCCAGTAAATGGATTTCCATACATATGTTCCCTATAAGTAGTGCGTCTTTTGAGTCTTAACTGGACAGGGTGGTGATGTCGGTACTTGTGCACTCCTGAATCTTCAAAACGAGTTGACAACGAATTTCTAAAAGATACCCAGTTTGAGTTTTTATTTATTTGCCACCATGTGTATTTGACCGACGGCCGTCGGTCATGCCCTTTGATATGCAGGTTTGTACGCCAATACTATTGTTGTCCCTGCCAATGGCATACACACCTTATTCATCAATAACGACACTTTCAATCAAAAATAACAAGCCCTGGGTTACAATAACGTAATCGATAGTGGATTTGAGGGATCCTTTTTCCCATTCAAATCTACCTTCACACGAATCTAAACAATTTAATAGAGTGGCACGTGTACGTTCAAGGAGAAACTGTAATAGAGATCTTGCAAAATCTCGACAAGTCAGTCGATCGACCAATGTAGGTAGAACTTTTATGCAAATGAAGGGAGAATTTGTTAATTGTACAGTCAGTATATATGAACATGTACCATGAAAATACATCGATATCAAATGTGTCAGGTTATGGATGTATTTGCGTATAAATGGTATATAGGACACTATCTATTTGTTTCATATGAAGTGATAATTCGCGTACGATTTCAAGACAAGAAAACATGCCGTATGGCGAGTGATGCAGAACATGACGGGTCGCACAAGCGCGACGACGTCCTTGCATAGACGACTTTCAATCGGGTGTGAAAGACAGAAATTAAGCTGGCCTAAATCCCTGATCTATGAAAATGGAATGTCCATGAAGATAAAAGGGCCTTCCTGAAACATTACTACAGACACAGGCCGGCAATCTTAACAGATTTTGAACAACTGACCACGTGCACCGTAGTCATAAAAGTCTTCATGGATCATGTGCAGCGTCAACAGCGTCGACTGCCGAGGTCCCGTAGCCTGATTGACTGCAGGGAGATAACGACCAGCCATAGCCAGTCGACGACCGAAGTCAGTCAGGTTACCCGACCGCGGAAGTTGCCGCTGTACATGATCCATGAAGTCTTTTATGGCAACAGTGTACGTGGTCAGTTATTCAAAAACATCCTGTCGCATTACCGATTTATCCCACCGATATAAGTGTCATCTCGAGTACCTTGTTATATTTGTGTTTAAGTTCGTTGATTTCATTAGACAATAAAGGGAAATGGTATCCTTTTTTTGACATGTATACATTACTTTTTTTTTTCGTGACAAACGAAGTGAATACCTGCACCGGTAATACAAAAATCCTAATAATGCAGTTATGTTGATTTATGTACATAGAACATCTAATCATGTCGGATCACACATTTGATATGACTTTTTTCTACTGTTATCTACCTTTAGACAGGGATTTACATAGTATACTGTCAGAAGATAAAAAGAAAACACTGGCATTTGCTTAACATGGTATTCCTGTTTACTTTTTATTTTCTACCAGATATTTTTGATAATAGTTGTGATCCTGCTGAATTATATGATTCTAAACTTACTTGCCTGCTATATGCAGATGATCTAGTTTAATGTCGCAATCAGCAAATAGTCTGCAAACCTCCCTTAATAAATTACATGACTATTGTAAACAATGGAAATTGACAGTAAATATATTAAAAACCAAAGTTATGGTGTTTGTAAAAGGGTGGTCGTATAATAAAAACCAAGTCGTTCCAACGTGGGGAGCCACCAATAGAAACTGCACAACATTACTGTTACTTGGGTGTTGAATTCAGTGCTGCTGGTACATTCACCCACGCAATCAACAAACTTAAAGACCAAGCCAATAAGGCCTTATTTAAGATTCGTCAGTTCCCGGTTAATAACAATGTTAAGCTATCTTTAAAACTCTTTGGGTCTCTTATTATGCCAATATTATCCTACCGCAGTGAAGTTTGGGGTCCCACCCTATTAAAAAGATTGAATGACAACAATTTGATGGCACTATGTAATAAACCAACTGTGGAATGTATACATGTAAAATTTTGTAAATACATTCTTGGTGTACACCGAAAAGCTACTAATGCGGCGGTGATCGCTGAACTGGGAAGCTACCCAATCATGGTCAAAATAGCCTGTAAGGCCGTAAAATATTGGATCCACCTTCAAAATTACAATCAAAACTCACTTGTCTTTAAATGTTTATTGGAGAACTATGACCAATTCTATAAGGGGAAAGATTGTTGGATCAAGTCTATTTCAAAAATTTTGCATCTTGCTGGTATGCAGGAAACTTGGAACAACCTAGGAGGTTAATACACACGCTATGTTATCGAAACTTAAAAGTCACTGTCTTGCAGAATGTGTACGAGGCCCAGTGGTACAAACATATCAAGGGTACTGGAAGAGAAGATTCTCATAAGCTTCGCACATATTGTAAATTTAAAGATAAATTTGATATTGAATCATACTTACGAAACAATCGGCCCCTTACACTTAGTCAAAACCTGAGTAAATTAAGAATAAGCGCACATACTTTGGCTATTGAAACCGGCAGGTACACTAATCCAAAAACACCCATTGAAATGAGAAAATGTGTTTTATGCGACAATGGAGCAGTTGAAGATCAGTACCATGTGGTAATCGGTTGTAGTAAATACCAAAATGATAGAAGCAATCTGTATTCTGATTTGACAGGCTTAGATGCAAACGTTGTGGCCCTAAACGAATATGACAAGTTCTTATATATTATGAAAATGGACAACAGCCCTGAGGCCGGCCGGCCAATACTGAGGTATATTAACATTATTTTTGACACCAGAAAAAAACCATCTCGGCTTCTAATTGGTTTGTGCATGTCAACAAAGAGGTTTGGTGTCAACATGAAAAAAGTGCCAATCCTATACATCAGCTGTGATCACTGGGTGCACCTGTATTTTGTAAATATTCATGTTGCCTATGATTATCTGCCTGTGTACTTTTTTAATTCTATTCTTTTTTTCCCTTATTTATTAATCTTTTTCTTCCAATTTTTCCTGTAGATATTGTTGATATGGTAGTTTTGTGTTTGAATGTGTTTTGACTATATCGTGTAATGTATATCGATTCATGTCAATAAAGTTATCTATGTAAGTCCCTGCTTTGAATAACTGACCACGTACACTGTTGCCATAAAAGACTTCACGGATCATGTACAGCGGCGACTTTCGAGGTCGGGTAACCTGACTGACTTCAGTTGTCGAATGGGTTTGGATGGTCGTTATCTCCCTGTAGTCAATCAGGCTACGGGACCTCGGCAGTCGACGCTGTACATGATCCATGAAGACTTTTATGACTACGGTGCACGTGGTCAGTTGTTCAAAATCTGTCAGGATTGCCGGCCTGTGTCTGTGGTTATGTTTCAGGAAAACCTTATTATCTTCATGGATATTTCATTTTCATAGGTCAGGGATTCAGACTAGCTTAATTTCTGTCTCCCATACCCGATTGAAAGTCGTTTATACAAGGACGTCGTTGCGCTTGTAATAATAATACGGTGGCTCTCCGCTTGTCTGCCGCGGTCCTGTGTCACTCTGTGACACAGGTGGCCTAGGAGAAAAAAAAAAAAAAAAGAAAGAAAAAAAAATCCATCCCTCTCACACCCTATCCCCGCCTCTAAGGCTCAGGCTTTTTCCATGGGAGCCCCCATGGGAGCCCTTATAAGGGCTACCACCATTCCCATTCCTTCCCATCCCTGTACTCTGGAATTCTAATTTAACCTGTTGCCTTCTAACTCTATTATTTCATTCCTTTTCTCCCAGCATCCTACCAGGTAGTCCTGTACATTTTTATTACCTTTCCTGCCTCCCAGAAAGCCACCTTTCATACCTAAAATCCATGCTATACGTTCCTCTTCCTCTAAACCCTGAACCTCTTCTAAACCCTTGTAATTGTAAGCTTGTGCGACCCGTCATGTTCTGCATCAGTTGCCATGCGGCATGTTTTCTTGTTATTCAATCGTACGCGAATTATCACTACATGTGAAACCAATAGATAGTGTCCTATATACCATTTATACGCAAATACATCCATAACCTGACACATTTGATATCGATGTATTTTCATGGCACATGTTTATATATACTGACTGTACAATTAACAAATTCTCCCTTCATTTGCATAAAAGTTCTACCTACATTGGTCGATCGACTGACTTGTCGAGATTTTGCAAGATCTCTATTACAGTTTCTCCTTGAACGTACACGTGCCACTCTATTAAATTGTTTAGATTCGTGTGAAGGTAGATTTGAATGGGAAAAAGGATCCCTCAAATCCACTATCGATTACGTCAATGTAACCCAGGGCTTGTTACTTTTGATTGAAAGTGTCGTTATTGATGAATAAGGTGTGTATGCCATTGGCAGGGACAACAATAGTATTGGCGTACAAACCTGCATATCAAAGGGCATGACCGACGGCCGTCGGTCAAATACACATGGTGGCAATAAATAAAAACTCAAACTGGGTATCTTTTAGAAATTCGTTGTCAACTCGTTTTAAAGATTCGGGCTGCAGATCCTTCAATTCAGTAAATGAAGCCCAGTCATGTTGGAAAAAATAAGTAAATAGGGTCGGCGAAGATACTAAAGGTAAACAGACTCAAGCAATGGAAAAACGGAAACTGTGGGACCCTGAGATAGGAAACTAAATAAAGGCAGAAAAACTGCTAATAAATTTCACATGCACTGGTCCCGGAGAAATGGGGTTGACCGCGATCTGGTACAAAACTTCTGGGAATAATATCTTGAAAGAAGTTATGAGATCCAAGAACAAACTATAGCGCAGGCAGCAAGCCGTAAAATTTCATGTAATTACATTGAACTCACAAAAAGGCTCTAAGAATGCTAAAGCATATTGGCGAATGCTAAAGTGATTACATGGTACAATGACAATTTCACTAGAATTCGGATCAGCAAGAAAACACGAGGATCATTAATGATCCAAAGGGAATTTTTAAGGTAATACTGGCGAAACGTAAAGGATAATTTGCACAATAGGTTCATGAAGTACAGAAAAAAATGTCGGGTATGGTGGTGTTAAAGATGGCACTGTAGACTTTGTAAAAGTGAAAAATGCAATGAGAAAATTAAGAAAATGGCAAAGGTTGCGACATCGATAATATTTCAAATGAAATTCTTAAGTGCGGTGGCCCTGGTTTAATCCATTCACTAGTAAGTCTTTTTCAATTATTTTAAACTGCTCAAGTGTTTCCCAGAAAACTGCCATCGTGGTTTGGGGAACTTCTACAGGTTTCTGCTCAACATCATGTTCGTGATTCGGGGCTTTGCCTTCATTTTCTTGTAGGATGCTTCATTGTCATCCTGTAAAAGGTGTACCAGCTTGCCCAACTCTGCGAAGTGTCTCTCAGCCCATAACGTGAATGTATCCCTGAGGATAAATCATGATTTTCCCAGATCTTACATTGCATCTTTTTTCTTGCGTGAAAAGGAACAGGAATAAGATTACGAAGGTATCTCAGAATTTCCCCGTGAATAATGTTTAAAAAGAACACCGATTTGCTTTTTTATGTCGTATCGAAAAATTTTAAGAAACCGCTTTCTTTATATAGTTAATGATGATAAGATCTGCGAGTCACTCCACTAATAATTCCTGCTGCATTTATATGAACGTTTTGCTGAGATCTTGCAATGTGCGGTTATTTCATACTATAGAACCATATTCTAAAATAAGCCCTAGAAACGAAAAGAATTTCCAGGCATGTACAGTCAAGAAAAAAATTATAAACATTTGAAATTTACCTTTCAGTCGAACTCTTTTAACCCTAATTGCCCTGAATTTTGATAAGGATACTAGATGCTTGTTTCCTGTAAAAATATCGTTCACTCAAGTAGCACCATGTCTACAATTACATGGAATATAATAGTCCAGATCAACAGCGTTCCTCAGTGCACTTGAGAATGCGCCCAAGCGCGTCAAGGAAGGCTGTCAATCTAGTCTGAAATGTGGCCATGAAAGAGTTAACCCTCCCCCCCTTAAACCGGCCAAAACCGGCTGGTGGTCAAATGTCGTCAGCTTCAGTGTTTTCAACTAATTTCAGCAGTAATGAAAAACAATTTTACTGAAAATTGTAGATGAGACCTATCAAGATCACATGCCCCATGTCAAGGAAAGCTGTTAACTCAGTCTTAATTCATGGGGGAAAGGGTTAACACAAAAGAATATTTCCTACCTACGCTTAAAAATTAAGCACGCCTTGCCACATGTGTGTTCAGAAAAGCAGGGAACCATAGTTTCAAAATATTTTTATAATATGTATCAAACAGTATGTGTGAATATCACACTACTAGAATATAGTATATTAATGAAGATCGTGCTTGAACTAGAGTTGTAGCTTTTTGTTAAATCGTTAGTTGTTTTTGTTGGCGGTGACGATGGTTGCATAGCAATATTTTTTGTGTAAAGATCTGCGAGTGTGAATCAGCAGTGGTTTCTTAATCTAAGCCTGCTTAGTGCAAGAGTGAAAATGTAAAATTCCATCTCACCCAGCGTGTAGCGTGCACATCTGCACCAGTTTTTCCTTGAGGGTTCCTAGCCTATGTGCTGTACAGACCAGGGGCTAGTTATCTAAAATGTCATATTCTGCTAATGTTGTTGGAAATAAATTCTACTCATTAGCAGTTGTTTTCGTTCTTAATATCTGAAATAATATATTGATTAGCAGACGCATTCCATGTTTAATATTTTAATAGTGCAGAGGGAGTGGTGGTGTGATAAGGTGATAATTGGACAGGTTACCCTCATAAACTTGTTTTGTTTTCTTGTTTGCCACTTAATATATTAATTAGCGGACGCATTCAATGTGTAGCATCTTAATAGTGCGGAGGGAGTGGTATGATAAGGTGATAATTGGGCAGGTAACCCTCATAATATTTTTGTCTGCGACTTATATTAGCAGGCATAGCAATAGTATTCAACAAAGGTCATAGGGACACCACAAGAATTTCACATCAACACTCCAAAGTACCGAGTTCAAGAGAGTTTTGTAGGTTTCCTTCTTGTAACCTTTTCCGTATTTAATGGAAAAAGCCCACAAAAAATCCTAGTGAATACCCACTCAATTCTATGAAACTAAGGAGCGTCGTAAAATATATTAAATAAAAGTTCGATATCGGAAATTTTTTTTGTCTAAAAATATGGTGAACATGTGGTCCTAATGGGTAAAATTCTGGATTCATTTGGTCTTTTTATGGTCAAATTATATAGAAGTATGCCAGATCACCTGGAACACGCTATAAATAATAAATGCCCTGGTCAAAAGAAATCCATATATATATATATATATATATATATATATATATATATATATATATATATATATATATATATATATATATATATACATACATACATACATACATACATACATACATACATACATACATACATACACACATATGACCATTAACCGTGACGTCAGAATTCACAAAATATCTTCAAGTCATGTGCGACGTGGCGTCATGCACCTTATCTAATAGAGGTCGTAAAATATCCTGGTGAGGTTAAGCTTTGAATGTGTGAGTAAGACAGTTAATTAGCATAGCAAAAGCGCAGTATGTCCTGTACAATTTTACCAAAGATGCGTGCGTCAGTTTCCTTTTTCATTAATATCGGCAAAAACTGATATAGGCAGAAATATAATTCCGAAATATTATTTCACCTTTACCATTCTCATACGATACTTGCCAATATGAAACTTGCAAATAAATTAATACAATAATAATTATTCGATATTGTATAAAAGCTAATGCCAGTTTGGGAAGCCCCTTTGCATTTTTCCGGTTACACGTCGGATTGAACAAGATTGTGAGGTCGCCCTTGTTGATCTAATATGTCAACTTTCACAACCTTGTAACAATTCTTTGTGATCTCTCGCAGTGAGTCAACTATGATAATGCCACTGTCATTTTTCTCTTTTACTTTTGGCACATTCATAGGATGTGCACCAGCACGGGAATGTTTGACGTCCGTTTTTCCAGTTCCAGTTTCTTGGCGACAGAAACTGAAAAACGGTCCCGAAATGTTACCTGTGAAAGATGTGTTCTCACGGATGTGCTTGCCATCAGTCACAGACATGTTGTTGGTAATATCTGCTTCAGTCTGATTCTCAAACTCACTGAATGACCTGGACTGGCCAGCTTGGGCTAAATCTGGTCTGGGATGATGTTTGTCAGTTCCCCGGTCATCTTTGTCTGCACTGTATAAACATATACCAGAGTTACCGTATGTCTCAACAGTTGAAGTCGAAACGGTTTCTCCTTCTTTTGTTCTACTAACTTCAGCTGTCGAATTAGATTTAATGGCCATTGTCGCCTGTCCTTGTAAAGTTTCCATGAGCATGCTCTGTGTTTTGTTAGCAGTCTGCTTTACAGGCAGATTTCCTTTCATCGCCTCTTTCCGCGACAATATTTTCCGCTTGACGTTTCTATACCAAGCAAGAGCATATTGAGACACAAGAAAACCCATGTTGTTACTGTTCCTCTCATCGTAATTTAAACGCCCAGAAGGGTATTCGTCAGTTATTTGAAATTCCTTAGATGTCCGGTCACGTGGTACATCAGCAATGGGCTTTATTTTAGTGCAGGAACGACGTTTGCTGCATTTCTTTTTTTCCGCACTAGGTAAAGTTGGAGGTGATGTAATATCACTTGGGCATAAATTACAATTTTTACTGGACGCTATTTGAAAATGATTGTCGCATGTATCACGATCAGTCTCGCCATTTAATGTGGTGGATAAAGCAGGTTCGTGTTTATTACATGTGCATCCGTGTTCGGTAGCTATATCCGAGTGCACAGCGCGGTTTTCTCCTGCCGAACGCCCAGTGCTACCACTGGGGTCAGTGTCGTCTGCATTGTCATATGAAAGAAATACATCCGCAAAGACCTCGTCAATTACGGCCAGTGATTCACGTCTCCACTCTTCCGATGTGTGGCTCTGTCCGTTAGTGCCCACTGGTGCATCATAATCTACTTCCTGTGTATGTGTTTTGAAAATGTGGCTCTTGTTTGTTTCATCAATATTACTTTGTGTGGGGCATCTGGATGAAGACTCGGTGCCTTCTTTTCGGACTATTTTATTTGCCGATGTTTCCAGTGGCTTTGAACCTATATTTTCATTTAACCTTTCATTACTGGAGTCCAAACGTGATGAATCTTCGTCTATTTCATGTTCAAGGGTAAGAGAGTTGTCACAGGATTCGTCATCTTTTTCATGACAACTCGGGGCAGATGGTATTTCACGATCATTACCAGGGTCAAAGGGCACGTACACAAAGGCTTCCCTGTTCACGCAGTCCTTATTTCCACGTGCCTGCGTTTTAACATTCCTGAGTTTCCTTTGTGCTCGTCTGGATACTGCTGTATTCCACCATGGAAAGTGTGCCAAATGTCCATTGTTAGATGTACCTGTAGATGGTATTGCGTCTCTACGAATCACTTTCATGGAGCTTGACTTGGACCTGGACCTAGTCGTTACAAGATCATTTTTTGAGTTAGTATTACCATCTGATACATTGCAATTTGCTTCATTCCAGAGTCCTATCAACCTAGGCAATGTCCTGCTTAAGCGGCGCAGCTTCTTTGTATGCGATTGAGACAGTTTTCGCCTGGTTGGTAGGGCCTCGATTGGCAAACTAGCTGCCCTCTGGCGTCCCTTTGCAGATCCGCTTCTAACTCGAAAACCTCGTAAAGAACTTTGCTCTGAAATTTCGGCCCCCGTCTGACAAGTCAGAACCCGATAAAGTTCAATTCTAAATTTGGTACCTGTGACACTGTAGAGAAGAAAATTGATTCCGAAATTCAATATATAGAACACTCTTATGATGGTAAGAATACTCTGTATACTGAAATACTCTGTTAAGTTTTGAGACGAAACAGTGTTGTTGGCAATAAGCCAAAAGATTTGGTATGGTGCAGTTAAGGCTATATAGCAAAAGGAAACAATAAGAAGCATAACAGTGATTCTGTTTTTGTCTAGAACACTCAACCCGTCTCGTTTTGCTTGTTCTGATACAATGCTGGCCCGTCTCTTTTTCAGTTTAATTAGCCTTCTTATTGTCAAAGAGTTAAAAACAGCAACTAAACAGAGAGGAATAAGAGTGCTTATGATAATGAATACAAGAGTCAGGGCAGAATATACATTCCGCGTGGCTACTTTGGAAGCACATACTTTCCTTCCTCCAAGATCGGCTATCTCGACCATAAAGAATACATATAAACATATCAGTAAGCTTATTCCTGTCGTAGCTATAATGACCCGTTTTGCCAATTTTGGCGTGCAGAATTTCTTGCCTCGAAATGGAAATATAACGCAAATTGCCCTCTCCAATGTTATCAGAACAATGATCCAGGACGACATGAACCTTGATACCATCGATAAGTAGGTCACGGTTGAGCAGACGACAAAACTCTGGTGATACCATAGCACTTCAATCTGTTGACTGTTGAGCCATTGTCTGAATGCCTCTGCTACCAACACAACACTATCTGATACCGCTATGCACGATAAATACCAGCTATTGGATAACTTGCGCATCCGTCGAGACATAAATGTCATGAACGACAAAATGTTAAAGATTATCCCAAGAGGTATTATTATGGAGAGACTATAAAAACGAAACAGTTCTGTGAACAGTACAATAGCAGGAGGAATAAAGGATGTGTCAGTACTGTTGTGTGGTAGTGTTGACGCTGAAAGTCCGCTAGTATTGTACTGCAAAGTAGAAAGTGGGGCCATGCTTGTAACACGTTAAACATATGTTTAGAGTATCCCGTATTTAAATGTAATTCTAAAAGGGTGATGATATAACATGCAATTGTCTCTCTACCTTACGGTATTTACTGTTCTTTGTCTTGGAAATTCCTCACATTTACGCAGGATCAATAAATGGCAGAAACATGACAGTGTCTTTATTTTGAACCAGGGCGATAGATCTTGAGAAGGAAGGTCTCCTGCGCATGATGAGTGTCTTTATACTTCAGCATGACTGGTATGAAGCTTTAATCGCTTGCTTGAACACGTGACGGTGACACGCGTCTAAATATGCCATGTTCCAATGGCACAGTGCGTTGATCATTTTCAGCCAAATGACAATGCAAATGTCTTTCTGGTTGTCGGCTTTGGCTCCGCATCTTTGTCCTCCTGGTATCAAAATCTGCGTTGGAAAAATAGAGAAACATTTCATTGTCATGTGACAAAGTTAGGTTGAATAATTAAATTAAGGTTGTATCTATCTATCTATCTATCTATCTTTATATCTATCTATCTATCTATCTATCTATCTATCTATCTATCTATCTATCTATCTATCTATCTATCTATCTATCTATCTATCTATCTATCTATCTATCTATCTATCTATCTATCTATCTATCTATCTATCTTTCTATCTATATATATATATATACATATATATATATATATATATATATATATATATATATATATATATATATATATATATATATATCAAATGCAGGCAGCTTTGACTCTCGATGTGTGGGCGTGCGTTTGGGTGTGTTTCTGCCAAGATTGGCGACTAGAGGCAACTATTGCCTTGAAACTTCAATTTACAGTCTACCGGGGAAAATTCCTGTTAATGAAGGAGTTAATCTCGATAGCTTGTACTAAGCTTGTACTGTACGAATTCCTGGGAATGCTGTTGGTCCAGGTCATTCTTAACTTTTTTGACCTGATTCAACAGCTTCCCTCCTCACCATTTCGACACATTGTGGCCAAAGTACACCCAAGAAAGCTATTGACCTGGACTATTAGTATATTTTATGTACTTACAGGAACGCAGGTACTTGAATATGTGGTCCTTTTATAAGGAACCTGAATCAAGCACCCTATTCATTATTCAGAGGAGTTCATTTTAAGTAGCTCGACTTAAGTCATGGTTGGCGCTGAAATGTTAAAAGTCTATATGGCTGTATGGGTTCTTGAATGTAAAGGTCGGTTTAAAAAGAAAACCGATCTATCAGTCTCATTATATCCATTCAGAGCACACTGACTTGTGTCGGAATTGGCAATAAGACGGTTAAGCCTGCTGACCCAGTCTGAACTTAGCAATGAAACAGTTAAGCCTGCTGACTCAGTCGCAACTTAGCAATGACCGACTTAATTGACAGCTCTCCCAGGCATGTACTTTTTGGTTTAGTTTATTGTACAACATAAAATTTCAAAACAGTTAGTTTGTTTTTAATGGAATTGATATGCCATCGCTTGGAATATCATTATTATTACCATGATCATCATTATAAATCATTCAGGCCACAAAACCGTGGCTATTTGATTGCTTCCCTGTTGGAGTAAAAATCTAAATCAAAGTGGCACTTTTTACTAACGTAATATGTGACTTTGACGACAAATGTTGCCTTTTAGCTCTCTCTCTCTCTCTCTCTCTCTCTCTCTCTCTCTCTGTGTGTTTATTATGCCAACCCAGACATATTGTTTTTGCAAAGTTCTTTCTTAAGTTCTTTCTTTTTTCTTCTTCCTCTTTCCGCCAAATTTGTCCGGAGCTTTTCTCTGACACCGTGCAAGCTACAGTGTTTCAACTTGGCACGGTAATACACCTAGTAGGGATGTTGCCTCTGATTTGGAATAGTCATGGTGTTCAAAATTATGCAAATTAGGGGCAATTAAAATTTTAAAAGCTCCATATCTTCAAAACTATTGTAGATAGATACATATAGAGATGCCATTCCAACTTCAATTCATAGGTTTGTGCTATAGGAACATCCAATGAACATGAGCCAAAGTTGTAACATTTAAATTTATGCAAATTAGGAGAACGCATAGAATTTCAATCTTGAATATTTTCAAAACTATTAACAAAACTCCAGTCTTGAATGTCTTCAACACTATTATAGACAGAGATGCCATTTCAACTTCAATACATAGGACTGGCCCATAGGTGCACCCAATGAAGCATGAGCTGAAGTTCTAACATTTACATTTATGCAAATTAGGTTAATACCGAAAACTTAAATCTTTTGAATATCTTCAAAACTATTATAGACAGTTACATGTTTTAAAATGGCAAATATATGTTTCTTAGGATGGCCTATGGCATAGACATATTGTTGAGCCTGTTACTAGAAACATTGTGCAACTTTGAGACACTGTACAATTCAAATCTGTCATATTTTATGGCTATGAGTGAGAGCATGTATAAGTGATAAGTAGGCTTGTATCTCGAAAACTGTGCTTTTTGGGCCACAATTACTATTAAATATAAATAGGAAATGGCATATGGGCTTTTACCTGGTGCTGTCCTTTTTGACCTTGAAAGGTCAAATCAGGGTCACACGCCATGAAAATCTTTGTATATGGAAAACGGTGCAATTTAGGGTCATAGTTACAATTAAACATGAACAGGAAATGATATGTAGGCTTTCCTGTGGTGCTGTCTTTTTTGACCGTGAGTGATCTAGAAAGGTCAAAGCAAGGCCACACAGCATTAGAATCTCTGTATATGGAAAACGGTGCACTTTGGGGCCATAGTTACTATTGAACATGAGTAGAGCATAGAACAAAGACGTTCGGTACACTGGTCAAAAGAATTTAGAAATCTCTGGTTTTTGGTGTGAACCAAGATATTGGCATTTAAAACAAAATGCAAGCAAAAAATTGGCATGTCACGGTGCTACTTTTGTCGCTAGGTGGCGCTACATGTAAGGACTACAGAAATTTGATAGCAAACATTATGTATGTGGGTAAAAGTAAAAAAAATAAATTAAAGATGCAAAAATATGCATAAAATAACTCAATATGAGTGTATGCAATGTATACCAAGCCTTTTAATAACAGATATGTAGACAAAACATGCTGGAATGTGACTTTAAATTCATCTCGTCTTGCAAAAATGTATAAGTGCTCACATTATTTTTTAAGTTTGAAATAGAAAAAAATATTTGCAAATCCCTGAAAAATTGTAGAGGGTTTCCAAAATATGCACTGATCTCATTGATTAACAAAAAAGATATCATACGGTGCTATTTTTTCCGCAATTGTACAAAGAATTCATGCACGTTGACTTAATTTGTTCTAAGTTCATAGGTACAAGGTATCCATTCATTGTCTAACTTCGATACCATATCAATATACATGTATGTAGGTTAAATAAACGGCAGTACGTCGTTAATTTTATATTCCAGTCATAATATATACTTTCATCGTTATACTGAGAAGAGGCAAACATTTTAAGATTCTCTCCATAGTGCAATACAGCAATGTGGAAAAAGAGGTAAAAATAAGAATATCAAAATTATAGTTGCCTTATTACATTGTCGAATGGTAACAGAGGCAGCGCATTATCAAATATGCCTGTGCCACCTTTTGA
The DNA here is from genome assembly GCA_964020975.1 of Hermodice carunculata. Taxonomy (NCBI): domain Eukaryota; kingdom Metazoa; phylum Annelida; class Polychaeta; order Eunicida; family Amphinomidae; genus Hermodice; species Hermodice carunculata. The sequence continues at coordinate 381,922 of OZ026623.1, forward strand.
CGCTAAGGTATTACTGTGCCCCCCCCCCCCCCCCCCCAGTTGGGGCAGCGTTTATCGCACCACATTCACAAGAAATGTCAGGTACACTGGCCAAGCCATATCGTTTTTCTGATTCTGTTTTTTTTAGGAACAATGTTTTTTTTTTACATTCCTCGCATACAAGATTATCGGCTAGCACACTTAGTTCCACTATTCTAGGACCATCGTCCCAGTTATAACTGTCAGTGTTTACATGTGCATGTGGCATTTGGGGGGGTGGGTGGGTGAGCGTGGCACTTTCGACGGTGGCTTTGTCAGCGTTCGCTGATTGTGTACATGCGTTTTGGTCTACCACTGCCGTGTTTCGACGTATTCTGTCTTGTTTTAAGGCATTTAGTCCTTTGTTTTGGCATTTGTTAACAAACCGCCCGTTCTTTTTCCTTTTCACTCTTCGTAAACAATCCATATTTCTCAAACGGAACTGTGCAAAATAGGAAAAGCGAACAGCAGCTAGTGCAGGTATCGACAAATACCAGCTCTAACTGTATAGAGGCATTGGACCATAAATGGTTGCGCATATCGCGGTGTACCGAACGTCTCTAACCGTGCGCGGTGGTTTTCTCCGAGTTCTGCGGTTTCCTCCACCAGGCAACGTAGGAAGTATACGCCAACATCTGTGCCATGGAGAGTGACTAGATCAGTCAATGCTTGACTTCTTTCACAATCCATGTAAAACAAATATGTCTATACTATACTTTCGGACCTATTCTGTACCGCCAGGTTATACCACACACTGTTAGCCGCAAAAAGCTTGGGTGCTCAGTTTAATAACTGGAACATGCAACTCAAGAGGACCTGTTCCGCACTTGATGCGTACCTCTAATTGATGCGCACGCGTCCATTGTATCTCTGACCTGAACCTTTGTTCTCCCCTGATGTGCTCTCTCTGCAGAGGCACATGCTTCGGCCGTACTTTCATGTTATCCCCCGGGGCGTGTCTTTGGAATCGTCCCTATTTTGAACCTCAAGCTTGCCTCCGAAGAGCCATACTGGAGATCAGATTTGTCATTGAAGACACCCCTTTTTATCAGTTGTAATCACTATCTGTCAGAAAAGTGAAACAGATTCACTATTTGTATATTAAATCGCCCCGCCAACCCGGAGTGAAGCTACTGCGCTTCGCTTGTTTGTTACTTATTTTTTTATTGCGGGGCGGGGGGGGGGGGGCTCTTAATGAAACTGCTTCACAGCCAGATTTTTCAGGAGAGTGCTAATATACACACCGACAAGGGCCAAAGCACCATTATATAGGAGGCAATTATCAGCCGTAAAATATGTCAGACACATATCTGAGACTTGTGCGTGTTGCGTTGCTTGTTTGTGACGCTTTACCTGTATGTATAACCTAACATGTCACAACTGCTTTACTTTTGTGCACTCAGTGATGGTTCATTTCATACTCACCTCGGTACTTTACACAAAAGTCAAGTCCAGAAAGGAGGATATGTTTATTTAGTTTTTTTCTTTCTTTCTTTTTATTATTATTATTTTTTTTCTTTTGGCTCCTAAAAATTGTTGGGGAAGCACACTGTTTTTCAACATAAATCATTTGTATACTTTGTGTTTATGTCTTTATTCATAATGTCAGTTCATAAAGCAATAAAATTTGACACGAGAATGTGCTTAGAGATGTTATAATGTTTTGTTCTCGCTCGGGGTGGATGGAAGAAAAAATCAGGAAAAAGGGTAAGTATGATTTTAAGCAAAGATGAACAGGGGACAGAGGAGAAAAGGCAAGTCAATAAATACTTATATTAATAACCGACATAACATTAAATTAAGCTGCTTGACGAAGGCAGCTGTTATGAATACACCATTGCGACCAATCAGGTGCAGGTTACCGCACTAAATAGTTAGAAAAAGAGAAATTTTATCACGGACCAACAAATATAAGTACCTTGGCCTGTGGCTAACGGAGCATTTAGATCTTAATTATATGGCTAAAGAAGTGGCAAAAGCCGCTCACAGAGCCCTGGGACTGTTAACAGCGAAATCAAAAGCCTATGGTGGGATGCCATATAAAGTGTATACACACTTGTATAACGCACTTGTGGTTCCAATAATTACTTACGGTGCTGCCATCTGGGGCCAGCGAGACCATTCATGCATAAACTCGGTCCATAATAGAGCGTGTCGCTTCTTCTTGGGAGTTGGTAAGAGAACTCCGAACGCGGCTGTTCAAGGCGATATGGGCTGGCCATTACCATGGTCCCTCCAGTGGCGTTGCACGATTAAGCTTTGGTGTAGGCTCACGTGTATGGAGCACACAAGAGTTCACCATAAAATATTCAAATGGGCTTGTGAAAACAAAAATAAGAAAAATTGGATATTTCGGACCATTTCTTTTTTTGACCAGCAACACCTTCAGCACCTGGCGGACCCGTCTTCACCCCTGCCGTGGAGGCTAGTTAAAGGCGAAGTAGAGAGGTCAATCCAAGCCAAGTGTACATACCAGTGGGAACAAGCTCTCAAACGTGAACGTGCAGTACGTGGTGAAGGTGGGAATAAACTTCGCGTGTATAGGATATTTAAAAGTGAATTTGAAACAGAGCAATACGTAAAAATGCCTTTGCCACGAAAGCATAGACGGGCATTAGCAGTTTTTAGATGTGGTGTGGCCCCAATCAGAGTGGAAACGGGACGTTATGGTGCTAACCGAATCCCAGTCCACCAACGTATATGCCCTTTCTGTGACGCAAGTGTAGAGGATGAGTACCATTTTATTTTCGATTGTGACATGTACAATGATGAAAGGAAAAGTTTAATGGATTATTTGAGAACTGTAGAGCCGAATTTCACGCGTCTTAATAGAAATGAGCAGTTGAAGTTAGTGTTTGGTAACCAGCACAGTGAAGGAATAAGGACTCTGGCCAAAACCCTTAGTATCTGTTTGGACAAACGTCAAACTTTTCTATTAAATGTAATGTAAATACACGTATCCTCAATTAACCATGGACATATAGTCTCTCATAACTCTAAACCATATAGAGTGGCTGCTGTTTTTACTTTTAACTGTGTTCTATATTTTAGCTATTTTCCACTGTAAAACTGCAGGTGAGACTTTAATAAAAGATTATACCTAGTTCTTGGTTGTCTTATGTTCACACCTTTGAGAGCCATTTACCTGTAATTGCCCCACTGTTTCAACTAGGCTGTTACATGAAGTTGTCAGTTTGGTTGTGTTTGTTGGTTTGACATATTTTTTTCATGATGAATTTTATAAAAAGAGGGCACATCACATATTCATACACAGTGACATAATGCTGGCAAGCCGCAGGTAAACAATGGAATAACTTTTGATTCTAACTATAGAATCGCCCCTTTTATTATGCATGTTTTCAACGAAAGGTGTCTGCACAACACCAACTGCATCCTATTTAAACAAAAGTGACGCAACAAAAGTTATACGCCGTTCTGCTAATATGAAAATAAACAGTAAATATAATGGTGGTTCCATCGCAGCTCATGGAAGTAAACAGTGCAATGTTAATTTTAAAGAGAACCTTCAATATCTTTCTTTGTTGATATATAGTATAAAAGTGATTAAATATAAATCTCTGATTTCGCAAGTAAAAATTTATTGATAACATCGAAACCCAAACAAGAAAAAAGTTTTGTCTGCTTAAAACTCTGAATTATCGTTCACTTATGTTGCAACGTTTGTGAACAGGGTATTGGGGAGATTTTTATCCCCGCGCTGAGCTGAGACTTTCCCGTACCACCTTGACTTTTCTGCACTTTAGGGTCGAGGTTTATAACGTAAAGATAAGCTCAGAGAAAGAACTTATTTTTATTCTAGGACGCGACACTATGTTATGCATTTAATATATATGAGAAGCTAACGTACACATTATTTGTGGAGATACGATCATTGATGATCACAATAAAATATGGAAATTACGTACATAAACAGTATCGTGACCATCGATCTCCAAACCTTTCCCGCTCAAACCACCCAAAAGCATCAGGATGTAAATTTGTCTTCGGCTGTAAGTTTTTGTATAAATTTCCTGTTTTTAGAAAACATTTTTGCTGAGATTTGTATGTAAGAACATTCGTGATGGCACGCGCTAGGTCAGCAGCTCTCCTTGGCGCGTTCTGGGCACACTGCTCCCAAAACGCGCCAAGGAGAGCGTTCTACTCAGTCGTGCTCTGATCACTGCTGATCATGAATACGTTAAGCATTTTACGTTGTTTGTCAAAGCACTATCGGTAGACTGCTTTACACTTCGGGTGAGCTTTTCGGCGACAATGATTACTTCATACAGCGTTATATTTAAAACAAATTCCTGTTTTATGAATCAGTTCTGATCGAGTGTGTGGGTGGTAGTCCTTCACTGCTGAACGTTTTTCTAGCATTGTAATTACAAGGGACATTTTCGGGTTGTGTAATGGAGAACACCAAAGCACATCTAAGGAAATTGTTGACGTATCACAACGTGTTTCTTTGTTTATCTATACAAATTGCTTGCGAGTTGGAGACGCTTAAGTGTGAAGATTTTAATACGTTTTGATTTTTTTTTTCACTGAAGACCGGTTTAGGCATGAAGGTGTTAATAACCGTATATTACTGATAAAACTTTATGGCAGACCCTGCAATCTGTTATCCAAGTACGTATAATAATCAACGTCACTTTGGCAGTGTACAGGACACAGCGTGACCTTCGACCAAATACTTTGCCTGCACACAGGGTCACGGACAGCAACTAAGCAATTTCCCTGAGCATAAAAGCTGGCGTTTCCAGATTGATTTGCGCTGCTATAATTTCGAGAAACATTTAAATCTCTCTCTCTCTCTCTCTCTCTCTCTCTCTCTCTCTCTCTCTCTCTCTCTCTCTCTCTCTCTCTCTCTCTCTCCTGCATTTGTATTTGTGTAGCAAATTTAAAGGTAAACACGGAACTAGTGTTTCTTCCAAGTACGAGCATTCCTAGACAATGAAGTGTTTTTATTTTAGCATATCAAAACTAAACGGAGTAAAAAGGAAGTATTATAGACATGTGTGTATTGATAACAGTTTGACCAAACAGAATAATTTAACTGTTGCTTGTTGTATAATAGGGGAATCATATTAGAAAGAAACCCCAACATCCGCTTCATATGGCATATCATTTTATAATATTAAATACAACACGTGATGGCACGAAGCACGTGTCTGTTGTCGGGTTGTATCAAGTGGCATGACCAGACAATAAACTTCTGAAATGTCAAGCGGGGTGTAAAGAAAGTGAGTATTCATCCGAACTAATTTTCCTTTTAGGACATATAAATTTCAGGGATTTTGTCCTCACAAAAGGAATATACAAATATAGAAATGGATTGATAATGTGCAAGGATAATTTGTGTTGTTATTATTGGTAATTGGATTATTTCAAGGTGTCCGATTCCATTATGGCTATGTTTTCAGACTTTATGTTGACAGCATGTAGGTCAAGCATATGACAGGGTTTGAGGGGTTGGTATAAATCACCCTTCTTTAACCCTCTCTAACTCTTTCAGTTGCAAGTTTTGACAGGGCGAAGAATCTTCAAGGCGCCTTTTGAAAGCGCGCTCACGAATGACTTTGACCCGGGTCATCGCGATAGTCTCTCTGCGACTGTAATTATGCTGGTAAATAAATAAAAGAAATGTTTACAAAAATATTTACCTTGTGTCGCTACGTTAATTCAGAAGCTATCGACTTTTGTCGATATTGGCAATGAAACCGTTAAACGGAGAGTAGACTCGTATGGCAACACAAAAAGACAGCAAATATTTCTAATTACATTTGATAGTGAACCGGAAAATCAGGTTCTGCTTGGATCTGTCATTTTAAGATTACCATGAAAACTTTACGATTTAAATTATGAAACAATTTTATAGTTAGGTATTCCAATCTGAAATGGTACTCTGGAAGCTCAAAAAATGCTACCGCCATCAATGGAATAGGAATCCTTCTATCTGTAGGAAAACAAAATGTTTGGTTCCTGGGTATTTTTGTAAATTTGAGCTTCATGAAATTTCAAACATCGAATGCTACATCGGTGCAATCGTACATCAAAATGTAAATCATCATCCTGGGAGGAGTTGATCACTCTCTAAATGTAAAGTCCAAATGAAGTACCATGAAAATTGGGCATCTGAATCTTGATAGAATAGTATTATTTTCTTTCCATGCCTCAACTTTTGAAAATCACTAAATATAGTGCGTAGTTAGTATTAAGGTTGTTACTCAAAATACCCGTAGTATTTTATAGTAACTCAATTGAAACTTGTATATCAAGCTACAAGGTGCAATGTTACGTATTCATACAATTATGAAATTTTTAATTAGTGTTCTTACCTTTAGCTTCAGTTGGGACTTGCTTTAGAGATGTTTATGCCACGTGTGTAAACAATTGCTGTCACACCGCCATATACTGCTGACGTTGCCAAGGTCACTTTTCTTGCAAGAGAAATACTTTGTGCCACAGATGAGTACCACCGTTGATGGTATTTCCTATTTTTAATTTTAAATAAAATATTGACGTAAATATACAGTAACCTCATTAACAGGTATATACGCCAAAGTGAAACAACATCTGCGCCTATCAAGCCTCAACGATGGATGTAACCGAGCCGATAACTTTGGTTTATTGCTGGAAAGATCACGTTTATCTGATTGCGTGCCGAGGTGCTGACGAGGGCCACTTCACTTTATAGTTGGTGACACCGGGAGACGAATGCCCCGTCGACCACGACCATGGTCCTGGGGTCTGCAGAGCAAACTGTTTTGTTGAGAGTATAGACACGTTTATTCTGTGACCCCGATATATTCACGGTTAAAAATATCCACGCATCAATTTGTTATTCACTCTAGCCCCAAAGAATGACAAGATATATCTAACAATGTTTTCTTGATGTGTGTGACTGAATAAGCATACAGTTGTCGGATTTTTAGGTTTGATGGCACTGATCGTAATAGCATTTATCTTCTGTGTAAGCTCTCTCTAAATACGACGTAACTTTAATAACCAGTATTTACAGATGCACGCACAGAATTTTGTCTGCCATTTTTGTCTCCGTTTAGAAAAAAGAGGGCAACTTTTTCGAAAATTTGAAAAATAATTCCCGACAAAATAAACTTTATTTCTCTTGAACCAAATGATAATAAAAGTTTGCATGAATTTTTGAAAATCTAAATTTTAGATTGAAACCACGAATATAAAATCCCCATTAAAATATAAAGACATCTATTTTCACCCGCTTACATTACTTCAAATTTCCATTCTGATTGTGGATATATATCTCTCTTTTTCTCTCTCTATATACATCTTTATATTTAAACGTACATATATATATATATATATATATATATATATATATATATATATATATGAAATCCTCTTTACGTTTTATCGCCCTTCAGTTCTCTTTGTTCAAGTATGCTGACGGTAGGAATAAAGGAATTATGAAAACTTCTATTTCACAAAATATCTGCCCATGGTTAATGCACAAATTAACATTCTCTTCAAAAAACTTCCATTCAAGTACCACAACGGCCGTAGTCTCAGCAAAAAAAAAGAAGAAGAAGAAAAGAAAAGAAAGAAAAAAGTTGTTCCAGCTCGCGAGGTCTCTTTGCGCATTTGAAGTGCAATGATCCACTTTATGAGCAGGTGCAAACACAGCTTAGAAATACACTAGTAAATTAGAAAAAGGTGATTTGCGTGTCATCAAATCAGTTTGTGTGCTTAAAAACTTCAAAGATTGCATCTATGGTATTTATTTAACTCCTACAACAATATTTTTTCATGTGGCCATGTCAAAATCCTATAAATTGAAGTTGGAAAGCTCCTAGCAAAACTCTATACCATGGTACATAACACATGTTTGACCATCAAGGATGGACAATTACTAAAGGTAAAATTTAGTTGCAAATTTGCATAGTATGAACATAGATGAAATAATATGGATCTTTGTTAAAAGTTGGTAGTGTTTACAAAGGTTATCAAACAATGTTATAAATATTAAATAGATTTGCAAATGTCACTGCTGGGTCTAGAAAAACAAAAGCTAAGGGAGCTCTGCCTGCCCCAATTTACCCACTGACACTGACGAAAATCCTACCACATTACAGTTGGTCATTACATGGAGCTTGGATCTGTGTTTAATTGACTTTTGGTAGTTGATTTGAAGCTCCCTTTACGAAGACATTATAAATTTTGGTTAAGATTTTATTGGATGTTGCTATGTCACTAACTTATATATTGCAGAAATGACACCCCTCAGTCAGCACTAGCTTATTGTGATTGGGTCACACCAAGGAGGCTTCAGACTATGGAGCCTGCTTAGTTACACTATGCAGACAAATTTGCTCTACCAACACAAGCAGTCTCCCGGGGATTGAAAGGTAAGCCCAGAGCACTGGGCACTGGTCACCACTGTTTCTGTACTGATAGCTATGGAGCCCGGGCTCTCACAGTTCAATTATCCCTTGTTGCATAACAATCTGACTGTGGAAACAGTATACCAGTTTATAGGGGAAGCAATATATCAGATACGTGTGTATTCTGAGAAAATTCAGTGAATTTAACATGATTTAAACTGTTCGACTTTGTATCCAAGCTGTAGGATTTTGCTTTAGCAACACACCCACATGTTTAGCTTTGAATGCCAACTCCGTCTACAAATGTTTTTGAAAGTATGTAAATTTATAGCTTAGACAAATATGCTTCTAATTTGCATAATTTTTAACATCATTACTGTTCCAGCCAGCATGCACAATTTCATTACTAGGTCCATCACCATGCCAAGTTTGTTACTTTTCGGAACAAAAATGCTTGAGAAAACCTGACCACAAAAAGACACACGGAAATGAATGAATAAATAAACAAACAAGTAAATAAATAATAAATAAATAAATAAATAAATAAATAGATAAATAAATAAATAAATAAATAAATAAATACATAGATAATAAACAAGCAAATAAATAAATAAAGGAAAATGAATGAATGAATCAATCAATGAATGGATAAATAAACAAATATAGAAAGAAAGAAAGTAAGAAAGAAACATATTAACAAAGGAATAAAGAATACAGTATTGGAGGAAAAAGAAGAAACCTGTGTTTACACACAGAATTAAAAAATAAATAAAGATTAAAGTATTTGAAGAAAAACTAGAAGTCTGTGTTCACACACAGACTTCATATATATTCGGCCGTTCTCAGTAACAGCCTGGCAGCCAGGACAAAGCTATGAACCCTCTCGTTCCCTCCGGGGTCTACCATTCTGGAGATCTCGAAATATCTAAAATGACATGATCTTGTGACAAATTTGCCTTTGTTCTCTCTCTCTCTCTCTCTCTCTCTCTCTCTCTCTCGCTCTCTCGCTCTCTCGCTCTCTCGCTCTCTCTCTCTCTCTCTCTCTCTCATATATATATATATATATATATATATATATATATATATATATATATATATTGCTTTGTCAAAAATTCATGCAACCGCCTCAATTTTGTCGAATGGCAAATCACAAAGCAAGAGACATAATTTTGAATTTAGAGACGATGCCGAAAATTGTTCCCAAACATACCTCTCATTATCCCTTATCAATTTAATTTCCAACTACTTCCAAGGATCTTTTTGAATAGCAAGTAGGCTAGGGCACAGAAACATAAAATAATCTAAATCTTCGTTGCTGAATGGCAGAGTGGACCATTTCAATATATTACTTTATTCCACCTTAAAAAAGTTGTTTTTTAATTGGGAGACAATTAGTTCTTGCTTCAAATTTTAAACGTGCGCTTACGAAATATTTTATTGTAAATAAATATGCTCTCCAAATGACGATCTCCCTAACATTGTGTGGGTAGAAAAGGATGATTTGTTGACAATTTTATTGAAAAACCTGTCTACATAGTTGTCAATGCTTAATTTAAATGAAAATAGCAATTTCCCTCTTCATCCTGTATTACGTTGCCCAAGCCTACGTTTATACACATTTTCTCAATACCCTTCGAGTACGACCATGAGGAGTTTTTTTTTTCCATTCTGAAATGATCTTTCCATATCGTGAAATAGGCTAGTAAAAGTGCCCTAAAAATAGGTGCAACCCCAACCAAAGGTATAACAAAACACAACCTATATCAAAATGTCTGCACATGTCTCCTCTTTACAGAAAATTTGGTTGTGGAGTCCGAAAAGCGTTTTTTGGTACGTTTACACGCCCGTTCATATGGCAACCTCTATTTTTTGTGGAAAAGGACTACGTTTCACTAATTTATCTATAACTGCCTTAATTTTGAAGATAAGCACTCCAAATTGCATCCACAGGTAGCACTAACCTTACTCTTTCAACTGACATGAAGCTTTTAAAGATTTATTTGATTAACATCATTATTATTATAATTATATGCAAGATTTTGTCATCTATTTGGCAATATTAATACCTCTATTTGTTGATGTTGTTTGCTGCAGTTGCCCAATTACCAAAATATGGGGGTAAATGTTAATGTAATGTAATGTAATGTAATATATATCCAGGGATATACTGATACCAAATTTACTGGAGTACATGAAGTGGACACCATTACATGTATGCAAATTCGGCTTCAAATGTTGGGGTTTTGGAAGCCATTCTAGAAATGTATATCACACATTATGTGCTGTACCAATGCAAAAAGTTACATTTTCTTGAAAAGTGCTTCAAAGCATATAGAACATAGAATCCCAATTGTCTTATTAGCATTTTTTCGTTCACAGTTTTACTGAAATATTATGGGTCCGCCACAAGGGGGGGGGGGGGCATTATGTTTATGGGTTGTCTGTCTGGCTAGCTTGTGCAAAAGTGCTTTCTCAAGCACGCATTGTTGGAATTTGAGCAAATTTAGCATATATATTACTGGAAAAAATATGAAGCGAATACAATTTAGAAACCCTGTCATTAAATTTATGCAAATGAGGTCATCTTCAAATTAGGATTTTATAATTTATGTGTTGTGTTGTTAAGGCACCAGAAAGAACAAATCTGGGCACATTTCTTTGACTTCCAGAGTCCATGTCGGATTCTAACTCTGCTATGTGATTGTCTCATTATCAGTGTTATTGAGAATGACTGTGCATATTGTCAAAATGTGTTGCATCATTGATAATATACACATGGTGCACTGGACTATTTTATAAAATGAAGCTTGGGCCTGGTAAGAACACCCACGTTTTAGATAATTTTGTACCGTGAACCTAAAATCATAAACCTGGCACCACTATCCAAGAAGCCACGCGCAGCCAAGCTAAATTCCAATACCTGTGTTTTATGTAGCAAAGCTATCAACACAGGAAAAGGGACTGATTACAAAACTACTTTGGACAAGCTACGATATATACTTGCCTCCACCACAGACCGATCAGCTGCTCAACTACCGCCTACTGAGGATGCATTTAAGCAACATGTGAAAAAGGCACAATACCAATGTGCCATCTGGTGCCACAATGGCATTCATCAATTACATACAACTCTTCAAGCACTAACTTTCGAGACATAACAAAAATCAATGAATATTTTGGTCTTACTGATTCAGAACACACATTTCCGCAAAATTCATGTGAAATTGTGTGCGCTTATACAACAACTATTCGAGACCCAGATTCTAATAAAAAAAATTAGATCAAATGTTTTGCAGCATTCCTTTCAAACACAAAATTATTGATTCATTAAACATTCAGTCCCTTTTCAAATTGAAATTTGCTCGTAACATGATTCCCAAGTAGTGTAAAATAAAAGATCCCCCCATCATTTCCTATAAATATGGCAACAATATTGGACAAAGTATCATGAATTACAAGATATTTCTGGCTTCAATTACTCTTGAAGATATCGCAGTGAATCAAAATTGTGACTGTATGTCTACCAGTAAATATTCAGATTTTGTTGATGCATACCACGAACATGTATTTACAGGTAATTTGGATATTATACAAAATTCAAGTTTAAAAGAAATTGTGAAAAAAGGTACAAAATTTCGGATATGTCCCACGTTGAACATTGACAGTATTTTTCAGGATACATGTGATGCATTTGATTCCTACTGTACGAAATGGACAAAGAAAGAAAAAGTGGAATTTCAGAAATTTGGAGGATGGTTATCAAACTTCAAAAAAGTCTTTAGAAAAAGAATTTATTGTTACAAATCCCACATTAAGAATTTCAATACGGTTAATCTCAAATAACCTGAAGTAATAAGAGCAGTCAAAGAACTACAAGAAAGTTTTGTAGTCACTAACATAGATAAGGCAGGGAACAATCTTAGGATCATCTGCAAAAAATATTATCTGGATGTTTTGAAAAAAGAACTTGGTATAAACAACAATTCAGACATAAGAACAAATGACGTATATAAATTACACAAAAAATCCATTGATAATTTGATAGATACACATAAAGATGAGATGAATTTTAATATCAAAATTTCTGAAACAAACTTGTCTAATTGTACTTGATATCTGGTTAATATTTTCATTGCATTCTCTTGACTGAAGTACAAATGACTTTCATTCTTTTCTGACTTGCCCTATAATTTTACTGTTAATATCCAAAGATTATTAAAAAGTTTGGCCACAATAATTTACAGTTTTAAGACTCGTCTGTTTTGCTACTTAACTTTATCTTATGGCATCTTTCTGTTTAAATATCCACCTTCAGACATTTTAGGCTTACATGTTTTCGGTCAGGTTAAACCTCCCTGGGGCTATTAGTAGCAAGCAGCGGCCTACGACAATTACATGTTTGCCTAGTTGTACTTAAAATCATGTTAAGAAAAATTGTTTTGATAACATGTTTTTGGCATAAATGCTACCGACTTTCATTCCTTTCTGACATGCATAAATGCACATTTACTCAATATCTGTCTTTGTTAGGATATCCCTTGATTTATACAGTTGGTCTAGCTGCAACTGTTTATTTTACAATCACTAGGACTGAATATAATGCCCCAGCTTGTTTCCACTTCAGTTTAACACTGGCGGATGGTTTAACTAGGATAAGCAGTCCAGCTAGAAAGGGTACATATTGGCTCAGGGGTAAGTCAAATTGTTCTTAACTGAAACTGTACTACACAAATTTGGTAATTATAGGTTGTTTGACAGGTATTCTTCTTTCACAATGAAGGTCTGCATTTATAAGCAAAACTTCACGTATTTAGCTAATTGATCATTTGCCACGTTCATATTTATCCATTATTATGTGGGTTGTCTTTGCTGAATATTTAGCTTAGACAAGGAGCCGCTACTCAGAGAGACATGTACGGGTAACAGGCTCCGAAACATGTTGAGTAGTTACCCACCGAAGACCCTTTAATTTATATGGGCTAATACAGCCTATGTCAAAATTTTACAGAGGAACATGTGCAATTTGGACAATAGTACTTCTATATGTTTATAGGTTAGACAGAGACAGGTTAGCTTATGGAGAGTAAAGAGTTCAGACTGCGGAATAGGGTAATGACTACTAGGAAGTGGTTTTGGACAAAAAGACACCAATACAACAGTCACATTCCTAACCCTAAAGTGTGGGATCCCAATGGTAACGGCTGGGAAACGTCTAATGATGGCTACCTCAAGCCTTTGATGTATACCAAGGAGCTAGCCCCACTAGAAGTCCGTAACCTGACTCATATGTATTGCACCAATATTGAGTGTACTGTCGCACGAAAGTGCCATTGCCTCCAGACAGGACTTAAATGTACAGAATTATGTGCATCCTTTGGACATAAGTGTGCAAATGACACTTTTGACACTGAAACAGACAGTGATGATGAGGATGATGAGGATTGAATCTTGGCGTAGAATCTCCAAACTGTGGCCATCATTGATCAGCCATCTGTATTTAGTGTGTACATGTACTTATACTGTTTTCCTTTACTAAAAGGCGTCTTGAATTATAGTTTGATGCCAGAGATACATTAGTTATGTTGCAGGATTCCTGGGATGGTTCACTGTAAATTACATGTAGGTGTGAATACATGGTACAAAATACTATTTTACTTTATCAGTTGTCTTGGCAATTGTAATGACGGTTCCCTAAGCAAACATGACATATGATAGCCATATTAGCATATTAATTAATATGCATATGGTATACACATATAAACATAATAAATAAAACTTGTATGAGTACTGTTCCTAATCATTTTGCCATTTTTTTAATAAACGTAACTATATTTTAGTAAATATGGTATGTTATCTGTCGCACAATACTTAATTTCGATGTAAATTTCATATATTTGCATAGATTAACATATGATAATTAGGCACTTTGAACAAACTCTGTATTTTGTGACTATATTAGAGCATTTTCGTGGGTTTTTTTTTGCCTTTCCACCAGCAGTATCACCAAAGTTTTTATTTTTAAGGACAAATGTTAGTTGTCTCAGAAAAGGCATAGGTTGTCATTGAAACGGGCAGAAATACATGTGATAAAACGCTTTTCAGATTCCACAACCTATTTTTTCATGAAGAGGATATATATACCTATAAGAAAATATAGGTTGTAACTTGTTATACCAGGGGGTTGGGTATGATCCCCGAAGTGCCCTCTACGTCGCAGGTCTAAAAGTATAATCTTGTTTTGTCAATTCTAAACTTTCAACGGTGAAAAAATCAAACCTGCAGAGGTCCAGTGTGTGTGCAAGTGGCAACCAACCTAGGTCACCCAGCATAGCCTCAACAGCTGGTGCCCACGTATACGTGCCATTGAGCTAGCGGCTGAATGCTCACTCAGGTCCGAATTGACTTATACCATCCCCAAGAATGGCGCAACAGGCTGGTTGCGCTTGGTTAACCATATATATATATATATATATATATATATATATATATATATATATATATATATATATATATATATATAGCTAACCAAGCTGTCCTATGTGGGAGATATCCTTCCAGCAGGTACCAAATACACAGGGTGGAGAGGGCCAGAGGCGCGAAACATGGCCTGGGAGGTCGGCATGTATGTATGTATGTATGTATGTATGTATGTATGTATGTATGTATGTGTGTATGTATGTAAACTGGTGACCTTTGTTCACCCTCTCCCTTTAAATAGCCATTCAATGCTGTCCATGTCTTTCATCCATGCCAACAGATGAAGACAAAATCGTTTGGTCAGTTGAGCATGCACGAGCTTTCAGAGCCTCTAGGCTGTCCTATATGGGAGATATCCTTCCTGCAGGTACTGAAAAGCAGGGTGGAGAGGGCCAAAGGCGCAAAGCATAGCCTGGGAGGTCTGAGGACATGCTCCACTTGGAAAAATTGTATATGTATGTATGTATGTATGTATGTATGTATGTATGTATGTATGTATGTTTGTATGTATGTATGTATGTATGTATGTATATATATATATATATATATATATATATATATATATATATATATATATATATATATATATATATATATATATATATATGTATGTATATATATATATCATAGTTCGGTTTTTCTTAGTAGTCCTCCTCAAGGTCATAGGTATGAGTGTGATAGAACTATAGTTACTGTCCTTAAATGACATCCGCCCACATGTGCATACAGAAAACTGCAATCCAGAGCACTAACAAATCTCCAAGGTACTACAGTAAAAGTAAATAATGCCATGAACATCATGATGCACAAATTAATCTTCCCTCAGATCATGTTCCTTCCTTTCCTCAGTAAAAAATGATGTTATGTCTATGCCCCTGAGTTTTAGAAAATTGGGGTCTAATAATGATTTAATTGCGATTTCCACCTCTTGCATGGCAACTTATCCCTGACCTCAACTAAGCCAAACCGATTTCTTAATCTCAGCCATTCAGATAATGTTACGGGAACACTGTTTCCACCAAGGTTATCTCAAACACTCTGACAATGTCTGCAAAAATCATTGGGCATGCTTTGTTTATTTGTTTATTTTCTTAGGGGTGTGGTGGGGGGTATTTGGTGTTTGTCTGTAAGATATGCTAAGCAACTTTTGTCGAATATTTCAACACAATAATACTGCACGGATTCTCCTTTAGCCGAAGATTGAACGACTGTACCAGATTTCTTCGTGGCAGTGTCAGTTAACTAAGTAGTAATGTAAGGCATTAAATGTTCCAAGACATGTTGCAACATATTATGCAAAACTAGTAAATTAACTTTGACATAGTCCAACGTGGCTCTTAATGTCCACCAACAAGTCTTTACTTACTTGGAAACGTTTACTTTTATCCCGCATTTTACGTGGCCCTTTGCGCGTGTATTTTGAGCTGGTCCTGATGCTCAATTGTTTATAAATGCGGCCACGATGTAGTTTAAAAACCCAGACCAGTGATCATTTTTATAACAGGCTGACGTTCTTGTACCTTGTGATTTTTTTAATTGACAAAAACATGGATTTTTTCGGGGGGGGGGGGTTCAACAGCTTGCTGAACTGCGTGTAGTGGGCTTATTTTGGACATAGCAGTACGGACCCCTGCAACAAATTACTATGTAATTAAACGTATGAGCTCGGACACTTACCTCAAAAATGAGAAACACACATGTTTGTTCCTGTAATAATTAAACACACTAACACATACACACACTTACATATATCACTTCGTACATATGATTCCTAAGTGTGAGTGCCGCAGTAAGTTACACGTGTATAAGGCGCATATACATATATACTATTTTCTGTCAAAAACTGTGAGCAGTTTAAAGAGCAAGCGAAATATTAATTTACTGTTGTCAATACCACAGGTATAAGGAGACAAGTTTGGATGCAAACATTTCCAATTAGAACGGAATGACCGAGTAAATG
This sequence comes from Hermodice carunculata, assembly GCA_964020975.1. Lineage (NCBI taxonomy): Eukaryota > Metazoa > Annelida > Polychaeta > Eunicida > Amphinomidae > Hermodice > Hermodice carunculata. The sequence goes on from OZ026623.1 coordinate 398,740, forward strand.
AAGGTTGGTTTAACAGACCGCACATCCTGCAAGTCAGGAAAGTGTTACGGGCTACCACTTCAAACTGCCATTTGTCTGTGCAGGGAGGCTTTTGTGGCCTCCTTGGTCTGTGAATCGCGATGGCAGGCAATTATTTTATTCGGAAAACTACCCCTTTACAGCGGGGGCATCAATGGAACGGGGTTTGAATTATTATTATAAGCGAAGGCATTTGAAGAAAGAAAAGACGAAAAACGTCATTTTGTTTGGTGGGTTTAAACATATTTTATTCCATGGAAGAAAGAAACAATTGGCCGACAGGCTCATAAGCCTATATTAGGGCCTCTTTTGTTTGGTTATTTATTGTGGAACCTGACGACATAGTTTTCTGGTCAGACCACTGCTTTCTAACAATGCTGCCGGTACAGCTGAGTGCGTGTGTGGCGACGAAACTAAGCCGTTCATAAGTGTGACCACGCTCTTTGCATTAATCCGTTGATTCACTTATTGATATGTTTTCATTTTCATCAGCAACGAAACTTTCATCACTAGACCCCATCAGTAGCTGCAGAATTTTTACTGCCAACTCCATTTCGAGAATTCCTCCTTCCCCACAGACAGGAACTAACGTGATATACAGCAATATTTTGTGCTTATTTTATAACAAGTCGTCTTAGGTCTGGTACCCTGTGAATTCACGTTTACAAGCTGGTGCTGCTCCATAGGGCACCATAATCCGGCCACTACATAGTTTCATTGTCGTCAGGACATGGACAGATGGTAGTCATGAAGATGCGGTCATTAATCAGAAGGTATATTAGGCTTACTCGGGGGGAGGGGGGGCAGGATATCCATTATTTGTATCTTAAAAATGTGTGCCGGTTAATCAAGGCAAGGTTTTCTCTTCTCTCCTTACCCTTGTGTATGTCTGTACATGGGTTTCAATTATTATGTACCAATCTAAAGAGGTTGGAATCGAACTGCCTCAAATTTAAGATTTTTGTAGAAGAAAACTTATTTCTCGATATCAAAGTCGCGGGGTATATAACAGTAAAACCCAGCCAAGTGGAGTAGACGAGTTAGCAAAGTAGCCTCGTTTTTGCAGCTGATCACTCCGAGTGCTTGCACGAGTAGTGATCTGCTGCGGGAATGAGGACAGTCTGCTGACCAGTCTCCTCCCCGCGGATGGTTTTACTTTTATTCAGTAATTGTAGGTGTGATTTTATTTTCACAATAAAATACAAAGAATAGGAATACGGTTAGTTTTTATACGCTTTATTTATGAACCAGTGCTCAGTGTAGGAATATGTGTGATGCACTAGGACACAGCGATTGGGTCATTTTAAAACAGAACGTGCGTGACGTGCCCAAAAAAGGAAAAAAAGAGAAGGAAAAAATTATCTGCTGAAAACCGATGAGCAGAGGCCCGAGCAAGTTACAATTTTCCAGGGACACGGTACACCAGAAAGAAACATGGTCAATTCATTCAAGTTCAATAAGTATATGCTTGCAAGACCAAAGAAATTGGCTCCAGCGAACAAGCTACTTTAAGTTTGATTCCCACGAACAATGGAGTGCTGACTGGTGCTAACTTGGCCTACTGGTACAAATGCTTTCCCAAATGCCCTCTCAACTGTACTTTCTGTTCCACTGACGTGGCAATGATAGAAGCCACTGGTTTCCTTCCGTGCAGCACTTGACACATTTCTGTTGATCTAAACTGGCTACAACACAGTTGTTAAAAGATTTTAGGTTCTTGTGACCACGCAACTTAGGGATCATATTGGGAGCTACGCCAGATTGAAACTGCCATGGGTGAGAAATAGTTATCAGTGACCTTTGCACTGTGGTGATATTGACAGTGTTATCATCCAGTCCGTATTTCTCAGTTTTTCTGGATGATACAGCTTTAATTGCTGGATAAATATGACTGCCAAGTGCACCAAGAGAATGAAAAAGACGTGCTTCAATGATATTTGGATCCTGGGTGGGTGAGATTGGCATAACGCTTAGAGATTGTACAAAACATATGTAGAAAATCATTGAATTGTGCCCCTGAAATAACCATGTGGTTAATACAGTCAGCACAATACTTAGAATATATCGCTGCACGTCTGTTAAAAAAGGAAAATATGTTTCAACTGGCAATGGGGACACAAGAAAGGATCTTCAAATGCTGTGTGTAGATATTTCCATGAAAATGACAAACACAAGATTTGATAGATTCATGCGTGATGTAACCAGTACAATCAAAAATACGCGACACAGTCTGGAGTATATTCAGTCTGATATAGCCCAAGTAAGAAAAGATCGTAGAAAATTCATCGATGGAATGGAAATATTACAGAAACAGGCAGGCAAAGTGTTCACTGACTTTACCGTATGTGATCACAGGAAAGTTGATTATTTGAAAACTAAAGCAGGACAAACAACTTAATGGGATTTCAGAAACGGCTTGTGACGCCTGGCCGGACTGTGAAGTCAAGGGCAAGAGGTTACTTGAGGGCACGTTGAACACGAAACCTTACAGCTTTATCACGGAAAGGACCCGTCGTGTGAGGAAAGGCACTGGTATCGCAAACAATGTCCCAGAAGCGTTAAATTCCTGCGTTGCATGGATATAGCCGGGAGCTTCTTTTGAATACGTGGCAAGTGTTCAGTCTTTGAGTCTCCTTGGGTCTTGTCTGTGACGAGCTTGGGACCATTGATGGAATAACACGTGCAAAATAGGCTTCGGATTCTACAGAAGCCCCCTGGCAATGTGAACCAACTAAGGCTATAGAGCACTTAATCAATGAAGATTTATCTGACGTTAAAAGCAATGGGAAGCTTCGAAATCGAAAATGACTGCTAAAAGGAAGAAAGGTAGTCATGCTTACCAGTCTCATGCATTCTTTGTTGGGGTCTGGCCAGCGATAAGGGAATCTTGAATACTGTATACAAGAGCAACATTGGGTATTTATGCAATTTAACATTTGTTTGTTTTTGACGAAATATGTAATAGATAACTCGTGGTAAACTCAACGGAATGGAAAATGTCTTCACGTTTCTTTTCAAACTATACAGCCGGGGATGCCGCGTTTAAACTATGCATTTGCGAATTGTGGATTGACGTCCCTGCTTTTAATCTCTAGCAATTAAAAAAGCCTGTGTTTTTGTCGATTTCAACGGAATAAAAATAATGATTACCTCACTCATATTTGACGTTGAACCTGAATTACCCTCTTAGTTCAAAGATAAACTAATGTATTTTTATGATTATGTTCTGACATCGTCGAGTTTATTTAGACATGGTTATCTTGATGTACAGAACATCTTTTGGATTTAGATGGATATTAATACGTCAATAACGTGTTATCTGCATGAAGTAAAGGTGATATATCTTTCATCGTTCGTACTCAGATCAAATGGAAAATACTGTCTAATCCACTGACATATAGTCACTTAGAAACTGTCTAAATCCAATTCAATAAATAGCTCTAAGACTATTATCATAGGTGTTGCAGACAGGCTAGCAAATAAAAGAATGTGATAAAACAACGTTTATATTATTTCTTTTAATAAGGAAAATAGGCTATGTAATATTCAGGGGAATTTCATTGTCGATCATCGTTTATATTAAGTGTTATGAATAAGGAAAATAAGATATGTAATATTTAGGGAAATTTTATTGTCAATTTTTCCAAACATAAAGTCCTCATCCTACAGCTGTCTTCCTGAAACTAACGCATTTGTCTGCATATGTCTGTAAACAATCAAAACCTACTACAGTCATAATACTAGGAAGGATCAAATATTGTAAACTATGCCCATCAGGTGAAAGCTCATCATTAGTTCTTTCACTTAATCACTTCCCGTCTTTGTTATTTTTTTCTCTTTTCTTACGTCCTCTTTTACCTTCGTTGTAGCCTAATGCACAATTATGCTAATAAGGACAACAATATATGTCTATTGGCCTCAAACTACACTTACAGGATATACTAATGAAAATTTTAAACGTATAGGTTTTTTTTGGGGGGGGTCATTCATATCTACCCATAATATTCACCTGCGACCCTTAAGCTGTTAAAATAATGGTAAGCATAGCTGAAGTATTTTAAAAATAAATAAACTAAAAAATACCACCAAAACTGAAAGTCAAACACATCGTCGTGAACAATGTAACGAATGGGGAAGAACAGGTACATGAATGAAAACACATAATTTTAGCTTCACCAATTGTTTAGCTCCATTTTAAACAACCATAAAGAATTATTGTAGAACGCAAGGAAAGATACAAGTTAAGCATTATAAATGCAAACGTGTATCGCCAGAAACATTGAACATACGTTATTATTTCCTGACAAAAAACACCATTGTCCAGCCTTTTTAAAGCACTTGTAAATTCGGTAAATGGGTAATGTTTTTTCATATGTGCTGACCTTCAGACCACTGAAAGTTTCCTTTCATGTTGTAAATCTGAAATTCTTGCACAAATTCTAGTTTTAAAGATGAGAAGATTTTCTTTATCACTAAATTCTTATTTGCACCATTAGACTTTTCTCTTTTTTTCATTAATGCAGCTTTATATTGGTTAGAAAACAAAGAGAAGATGTCTAGGAAACTCCTCAAGATTATTTACCTAGGAGTATAATCAAGGGAGGTAGCACCTGGGATTGGACACCTTGATTGAAAACTGAAAATGATGCTCTCAAAGTCGGTTGTCATCCATTTACACCCATGATGCTGGGTCATCAGTGTTAACGGGTAGTGGTACACGTAGGCAGGCCCAGTTGTATTTATTTAGCAGGTGTTGATACTCATTACTTTTTACTTCTTAAGCAGAATTTTCAGTGACCAATATTTAATGATGGTCTCTGGTGCATGCTGGAAATTGATGTTATATGCAACCACCTCGGGTAAGCTTGAAATAGCAAATGATGCAATGTTGTGCACAGTTCAATTTCCATATGTTCTGTACGAAAAATATAGGTCCTTCAAAATGACGCTGTCCAAATTATATATTTGTGTCTTAGTGAAGGGAGTAATTTGCCACTAGTTGACATGGTCATGTGGAGGTTGAACTAGGGCTGCCAGGTCTTTTTCACTTTCATGATAGAATCTTGTGTTCGCCGTGTTTTAATGACAAATATGATAAAATGTGATCTTGTCCGAAACAATGTTGCCTTCCAGGTTGGGTAGAATGCCTCAAAGATAGTGTTTGTGTAGTGTATGATATTGCCTATTTCTTCAGATAAAAACTGTCACTGTCCATGATGCCTGGTCATTCTCACAGGTGGCGGTTCCATTTCGGGGTTCACACAGTAAATGCGGACATGCATGAGCATCACACATGGCTGTAAGATGGAGGGAACACTCGTGTCACCTGCTTTGCCAGTGTCCCGTCCATCTCACATAAACATCATGTGATCATGAATTGTGCTCCCAAAAATATGATAACAAGTACATTTTCCTTTTATTTTGTACAATGTGAACAGCCTATTTGCGCCAATTTAGATGAAATAGCCATTAGTTGGATGAGAGGTTTGAACCTTGCAACAGCCATATAATTATACTTAATATATTTTTTTTTTGTTTTTTGTTTTTTGTTTTTTGTTTTTTTTGTTTTTTGTTTTTTGTTTTTTTTTTCTTTCTATATTTTCACAGGCACTGAATGCCAGAAGAGTCACCCCGTCATCCTTTTGCAATTTTCAATTTTAGTAACTTGCATAAATGTACTAACGCCACCGTTAGGTCGTGATATAATACAGCCACACGGGGCCAAACTAGACATGATCTACATAATAATGGTGCACAGGACCAAAACAAAATTCCAGGCTTACCTTCGGATAAAAAGTGGGGGCTGAACAAAATCACAAACTCACAATGAGCAGTAACGCGGTTGTTCAGAAACAAAAAATTATTCGTTGTAGAAAGTGTACATGTGTATGATTAACCCATAAAAATGACCCATGATAAACGCTATTCAGAAAGCTGGCATGAAATAAACTGAATTGTGTCTGCAGTTGAAATGTTTCTATACACATGTTGTAAAGATCAGTTTGTAAGTTGATCTGTGTAAATGCACGACACATTTGAATCATACACCAATTTTAAGATAACTGATCCATGCTAATAAGCAACAGAGCAGACTTTAAGGCTAGCAGAGTCTATAAATAGGATGTTGTTATTATCATTCCATGCTGAGGCTGTGTCATATCACGTGACTGCATTTTTGGTTCGAGGTGATGATAAGAAAATAAGCTCTGTGGGGAAACTCATTTCTGCTGCAGGAAGTCGCAAATTTAAACAGATTTTATAACAACAAAGATATTAACATAATGTCCTACCGAGCGAAATGACTTCACTTCTTGACCAATTTGTTACAGATATTTTGCGATCTTACCAAAATAAACCTGAAGCCTTTTGACTGTCAGGATTTGCAGGTTCTGTCCGCACCAAAGGTGAAAGACAAAAAACCCAAATTTTGATATAAACTTGCGCTTTTGGGTAAAACGTTGTATTTTGTATTTTCTAGAGATATCTCAAAAATATTCAGCTCAAATTAACAATCGCGTGTTTTGATGATCTCAATGCGCGTCTGCAAAAATGCGTTAGCGCTTTTACACATAGTGTCGTTTTTCATTGCGATACAACAACTGCTTAAGGGATCCCAATTTGCAAGTCACCTACGTGGGGGAAACCACAATGATCTGTAAATTAGGAAGTAATTGTTAAGCTTGATAAAGTAAATTCATTCTGCACTAGTTTATAAAGCAAGGGCAGTACAGTTACTGGAAGTCATATTAAGGTTGCCATCTAAAAATGTTCCTCAAATAGTACATGCGAGGTTACAATAGTAACTGCATATGTGTAATGCGTAGTATGTAGAAATTAATAGTAATATGTTGAAATGAATCAATGATTATGTAGCTTTTTTGGTATAAAATGCACAGACCAAATCTTGGAGGAAAATTAGATATTTTTGTCGCCCACATCGGCGTCAGTGGCTCTTAAGATTGTCTTGTATATTTTCAGACCCTACCAGAAAGAGTGAAAGGCGTGAAATCGTAAAGTCTTCTGCCCACGTGGGACAAACTACAATAAGCAGATCTATGAAAAAGTTTTAAATTTTAGCTTCTGTTTTATACAATTTTAACATTAAAGGCTATTGTGTAAAAAGTTGCCATATTATGTGGGTTGTCTTTGCTGAATATTTAGCTTAGACAAGGAGCCGCTACTCAGAGAGACATGTACGGGAAAAAGGCTCCGAAACATGTTGAGTGGTTACCCGCTGAAGACTCTTTAATTTATTTGGTCTAATACAGCCTATGTCAAAATTTTGCAGAGGAACATGTGCAATAAGGACAATAGTACTTCTATGTATATAAGTGAGAAAGGGACAGGTTAGCTTATGGATAGTAAAGAGTGCAGACTGCGGAATAGGGTAATGACTACTAGGAAGTGGTTTTGGACAAAAAGACACAAATACAATAGAATATATATATGAATATATAAATAAACCTAAGACATCAAGCAATGAATCATTTTCGATTTCTCCAAAGGAAAGTGTATGTTTTTTCTTGTAAGTATGAACAGCACAGCACGTTGCCTGCCCAGATCATAAAATTCACAGGCTGTGACCTCCTTTAAAATATTAGTATACAAAGTCAGTATGTGATAAACCACAGCAGGTCATGATTTGCCAGGCAGTTTCATGATCTATTTTTGAAATCGTATAAATGAGCTTTGTAATGTTGAAACTGGCATACGATATTATATTCTGCGTTGTCTTTCTACAAAGATCAAAAGCTGATATTAGACGTCTGTTGAGTTCCAAGATTTGTATAAGGGAGTGAATCATTTACTTTCGACCATTTCTGTAACACAAAAAACACGTTGAAGTGAATGTGAATAAAGTAAAAGTGACCATTAAAATACTCTGTAAGCTGGTCTCGAAGTCACTGTTTGTTTGGTTACCATATAAACATTACTTTGAATGAAATTTAGTTTTATATATCATGGTACACACTGAAATCTACAATTATAAGTAGGAATAGAAGTGATTTTTACAGCTGAACATATTAAGGTTTGAACATTTTTGTCTGTATTTTGAAGGCCAAGTACTTTTACTTGGGTTCTACGTATTTGATTCACCTTTGAATCCTAACAACTGCTTGTATCTAAAAAATGTGGCATGCTCCTTTGGCCTAATGTAGATTAATGTGAATACGTCTACCCTGGGTAAAAATGTTTTAAAATATGAAGGACCAAATTATTCATCCATTTTTAAAGGCTATACATTATATTCTTTCATACATATCTAGATAAGCCGATGAAAACCAGGAAATCGATTCTGCAAAGAAGCATAGTATGTTGCCCATAAAATGTTATCGACAATTTTCTCATTTGAAATACTGAGACCAAGTTTAAAAAACCTATCTATCAGCTCTCTTTTGTGTGTGTGTGAATGCAGCTAGATCCTAGTGTATACCGAAACTGGTGTTTCATGTGTGGTATGATGTCTGATTGCAGGTGTGCCAGCACCCACGCACCTATGTTTGACGATGTTAAACTTCAAAAGGTGTGCAATAGATGGTGACCCTGATGTAGTATCATTTTGTGCTTGCCCTTTTATGCTAGGACCTCCTAATATCATTTTGTGCTTTCCCTTTTATGCTGGGACCTCCTAATATCATTTTGTGCTTGCCCTTTTATGCTAGGACTTCCTAATATCATTTTGTGCTTGCCCTTTTATGCTAGGACCTCCTAATATCATATTCATTAGTGAAAGTAAGAGGCGGTATAGATTTCTGTTGGCATCGTCTTGCAATTGATCCATTGGTAGTTGTGCCTCAAACATAGTTCTGCGCACAGTTTGGATAGGTTGTGCAAGGCACGTGGCAACATTACCATAGTCATGCTCAGGCACATGGCAACACTGCCATAGTCATGCTCACAAGCTCTGAACAAAGAGAAACCAATGACGTTATGGAAAACAAGCATAATTTATCAGCCATTCGTATGTGGCCTTATATCTAGCAACTTTGCCACCAGTCACTCTTTCAGTCTGGTGCTATGAACTGTTGTCAACCATGATGCCTAACGCGTGTCACTTTGATGTACACTTATTTGTCAGGTTTGATACCTTCTAGACAGGGGCAATGCTTCCCATCGCATGTACTCCCATTATGAATGTTGCCAACACTGCCAATAAAATACCACTTCGAATCCTTTCGTTTCCCAGACTGTGTTCATACTTTTTGTTATCTCTGGCTAAATCATAAAGTACAGTTACACATTTGGAATGGTATTTAGCTTTCAAAGCCACCATGTCATCGACACTTAACCTTGCTGGTAAGTCTGTATCATCAGGTAATTCTGCATAAATTCTAACTCACTTGTCTAATTCTAATATTAAAGCTTTGCAAAGCATGTCAACTCTACTGGCTGGCTCACCACGGAAAAGGGACAAGGAATCAGTGGTCATATCCTGAAAGGAACACTGCGATCTAGTGCGCTTGCTCACATAAGGCCAATCGTTTGAAGAGTTTTAGCCTCACAACACCTCTTTTTGACCCTGTGTACCTGCATGGTTTTAAACCTTAGGGCTCGTGTTTTATGCCACACTGTTGTATTTGCAACAAGGACAGCCTCAGTGCCTTGACCATCATCCAACCTATTTAATTTGGGGTGAATTTGAGCAATTGTAAAGAATTCTTCCAGCCTTTTGGCCATGGATTTGTATTCACTTCCTGAAACTGGTCATTTGCTTTTACCAAGGCAAGTGAAAGGCCCTATTGTCTACTCTTGGCCAATGATACAAAGTTCCTTATTGGTATTTTTTGGCCTAGGAGGCAAATTTGGTGTTGAATCAAGCAAAACAGATTTCTTTGACATTTTGCAGATTTAAGTTTCGAAGCACATGTAGTGAACTAATTTGAAAATGAAAGAGCTGATAACCCTGTTATACTTAACCATGCAAATGTAATATCGAAATGACCCATCTCACATGAAACCAGATAAAGATGATACAATGAGTCGGCTTGTGTTTAACCAATGCAAAAGCCCGACTGAAATAAAAAATTACTCGCCACACAATCAAGAAATCACAAAGTGACCATTTGTCTCTTAACAAGCCTGTGGTTACAAAAGAAATAGGAATCCTACTGCAGAGAAGGACTACTAGACAGCGTCCATTCCCTGTCAGACATGTACAAAATGTTATATAGGAACAAAAGTGCAGTTGTACTCAACAGGGATATGACGGCGATAATTTATTAGCAACACAAATGTGAACCTCTACGAAGCACAGTAATGAACAAACTTCAACTAATATACTTCACTAAAGTGTTCAACACATACAGCAGTATGAGAACACATTCTCTGGACACTGTCAAGGAATATGAAATGGGAAAATGAATTGCATATTCATTCACCGATACATACACTATCAGATATGAAGAGATGTAATCCCTCACCATCTATGGACCAATCTTCAATGGAATCCAATAAAATTACATTTCTGGAAAAGTAATAAAGAATGCAATTCCCTGAACACGAAATATGCAGACAGAAAATGCAAAAAGCAATCAAATCTTGGCTTCATACCTGTAAACTCACTCTTTCTTCACATTGCTATCGGAAGATTAATGTTGAGCTTTGGCAAGTCTGGAATCTTTTTGCTCTCATTGTAAATCACAATGTTTGTAAAGGATTACTAGCTGACATAGCTGCCACCCTGTATTTTTACTATGTATACGTGGCCTACTGCCGTGTTTGGGGGCATGCAAGTCTTTCCGTCATGCAGGACTTTTGACCGTCTCGGATTAGCGGGAAAGCACCACTATAAAGAGTGTTTTTCATGACCAAGTTGGTGTGTCATAGTAGATAATTAATTTGCATGCGCAAGGCAACAAATTTAAAAACGTTTCCATAACCATTTTTTTTAGGATATATCTCTCTACATATGTGGAAAATATGATGCTTGTATCATAAAGTGCACAACTGGCATTAGGTAAAAGTATATGCCTCGGAACTATAGTCATTCAATATCTCAGAGAAGCATTACCCATATTCATACAGTTTGCAAAAGTAAGCTACACTATCAACCTAGAAATTCAGTTTTTTTGGTGATTGTCCACCCTTACAAAAACTGGCAAACAAAATCCCCACACACAGCTCGTCATTTCATTTACTTCGTTGAAACAAGATATAATGTAAAAGTGTCATGCAGACTTGTAATCCATATATTTATTTTGACAAATAAAAGTATCAAAATACATAGATGATCCACATATAGGCCCATATTGATATCTATTGTTTCGCCAAGATCATTTCAATGCCATCTGATATTTTGGTCATTACATAACATGTACAAGTTTTATGAATATTCCACTTTCATTGGAATACTTTCCACTTCGTTAAATATGACTAAGATTTCTCTAATTGGATTAGCACATGAAAAGTTTGAAAAATTACTTTGCATGTGGATTCAATTTTCTAACTATTAGTTACAGCTGCATTACCCAGAACAGTAGAAGAATACAGGCTGGAAGATAAAACCCCAGTATGTTCCAGGAGGAACGAATGCAATATATTTCTACACAAAATGTTAGCTATTTTCTATATTTCGAAAGTCGATTCAGGTCCACGGCCTGCATGAGAAACAAACTTTTACGATGTATTTTTGTCTTTTTCAGTCATTTCAAACTTGCAGCTATAATGACTGGAAAGTGAAACTGGAAACATGGAAAATTTCGTTCCCGCCCCGTCCATCATGATTGGGCTCTTTTTTGTGATGGATTCAGTCAGTCAGGTGAATAGTACGATAGTCTTGACTAGTTTCATTATTGAACAAAGGAAACTTTTCCAAATTGGATAACACATGTTTCACGAAACATGAGTTTGCCACACTACAATTAGAAGTCCATGTTTACGATTATTTACATTAGAAAACAGATTATAGCCCTCTTTAAGCAGGAGACTGTAGGGTGAATTGGAGCCAGACATGTACCCACTTCGCGTTTGTGGCAATTCATTCGAGTTGAATCTACCAGCTCATGTGTTCGAAATTTGCACTGTCTCCCAAACAGCATGTCTTTGCAGCCTCCCACCTTTGGGTAACTATTTAGAGTCTGGCATTTTATTAGGCATAGGCTCATACTTGGTTGCTGGATACATTATGGTGCCTCGAATGGGAAATCCTACAATACACTTTATAACATGATGGCTATGATATATATTTTAAAGTTAATGTTATTAGAAAAATAAATTTAAGCCATTTAGGGCGACACATTGTCTCCAATTCTTTTCTGGAAGCCTTTTTAATTAGCTGAACGTGAACACAGAATTTGTGTTACTTACATAATGAGGTTTCCTTTGCTAACATTCAGATACAGGCTACTATAAATGTATTGTGTACCAATTTAAAGTTCGCATAAGCTCACAAATATCATTGTATGACCACTTTTGTTTATTGTGTGATACATGCACATGTGACATCCAACTTGCAATTGCTATCTGTCCTTCTGGTGAAGCTGCTTTCCCTTTGATTTATCTCCTTTTCTGGATGAATTATTTTTATCTTCCGTGGACCTACTAATGACTTTGGGGAAAGAACTGCATCTTTTTCTGCCCACTTGAAAATTGTTTGTTTTTTCACATACAGACTTTTTTCTGCCAGTGGACAACTTGCCCTGTGTGCTGACAGTTCTCGCAGGTTTAGATGCTTGATCTTTAATCTCATGTGTCAGAAGTGGAAAGGTGAAACATTCATTGTTTGTTTCAATACGAGACCAATCTTGATGCCTGGTCCTTAATCCTTCCAGTGAATAATCACTGTATTTCCCGTGGCCAATTTCAGAACAAGCGTGGCCACTGAAGTCACTATATTCAGTTGGGCTCGACCCACTGCTCAACAAACTAATATTTCCCTCTGAATTTGGCCTGTAAATTGGTGGCAAAAGACCTGCTCGCTTCAGCCTTGGCACACCTCTTAATGCAGGCAAGGTGTAAGATCCTTCATCGGAATTAGACCTGGAGGACATGGAGTGGATAGAGACAGTTTCTGATGAACTAGGTGTGCTAGAATGTGATAGAGGAGATAAGGTCCCAGGGGTTAATCTTTCTCTGGTTAGAAAACTGACACCAATTGGACCAGGAAGTTTTCTATTGGTCACTCTGTTTGACGATATAGACAAAGTTGGTGAAGGAGAAATAATGTCAATGTGTGGTAAGACAGACACCCTCTTATTGAATGGTTCAGGAAAACTCCTTTGACGACTTGATCGTTCTATATGAGGAGGATATATGTTACCAGAATGGAACACGCAACTCTCGTGATCACGGTATTGAGTGTGCGGGTTCAAAGTGTATTGCATCAAAGGTGGTTTGACCCGGTAACGCCGTCCATTATGTTTAATTGGCACATATTTGTCCACAGGTTGAAGACACCTTTTACCACTCACAGCTTCACTGTCTTCATCTGACTCATACAAATCATTACAGTATTCTTGTTGTTGTTTCCACAGGCGACACAGCGCCGGTGCTAAATCGTTGCTCTTGGAGACTCGTCTTCTGGCGATATCCTGTTGCAGTGTCACTCCAGTTAAAGATATTTTCTTCTGGCGACATTCTGCTTCACCTTCAGATTCATCGTCAGCCTCGAGGGTGGTAGATTCTGGTCTTGACAATTTCCCAGATATCCCGAGTTCCATATCCATAAGGTTTGTCATACAATTACCTTGGAGTACTCTATGATAATGATTATCCACACAATCATGCTCAAGTAGGTTGTCCCCAGCGTTAGATTCTTCACTCTGTAGGCTGGGGACGTCACTGAGGGAGCATGAGGAGACAGCTCCACACAGGTTAAAAAATTGCTCTTTGGAGACACTCTGGGATTGCTCCAGGCTGTCAGTATCACTAGAGATCTCCATAGAAAGTACCCTTCCATAACGTCGCCGTGGCGGATTTTTGTGGTGTGGCAGCTCAGTGTCCATCTGGCGTAGCTTGGTAACCTGTGTTAGTGAATGAATAGAAAAGTTGTCATGTTACTTCTACGAGGCCATACATAAGTAAACAAAGTTGCTAAGTTACATATATAAGCAAATAATTATAACAACTATTAACACATTTCTTTTATGTTTGCAAATCAGCCAGATGCAGCCAAAAGAAGCTGAAAACAGTTTGTGTTTGATATGAAAAGAAGGCTCCATTGTTACTGTCTTCTCATTGTTTGTTTCTAAATATCGATGCTTCTGAGAAACATACCGATATGATCTTTCGGTGCTTGGGTGACCAAGTTTGTTTTTCTGTTATCTAACCCGGCTGGATGCATTGAGTTCCTATTTTTTGGTACGCAAAAGGCTCCAATTAAACATATAGACCTGTAATCCTCCAACTATCAATCCCTTGCCTTTCCTGGTCAATGGCAGAACAGACTCTAACAATGCCAGGCAAAACTGCTCGCCTGGGCACTTTACGTTTAGAGACGGCAATATTACAAAATAAGTCCCAATCCGAGATGAATCATGCTGAGATTCACATATAAGCGGAGAACAGCAGTTGGGTTTAGATGAGCACACCCCAGCTTCGCTTAGTAGTCTAAGTCAACAGCTTTCCTCGGGAAACTTTGAGAGCATTGCAAACAAAGTGCCCCAAAGCATGCTGTTGACTCAGTTCCTACATCAGCACTTTAAGTGTTAAAATGTGAGTGCTTGCCTCGCGTGCAAAGACTGAATTGACTTTGTAACCTCGTGGAATTAGAGCAAAGTGACCCATGAACAGTCTCAACGTGCCTGTTACGGACCGTCATCAAGAGTCACTATGTTATCCTGAATAAGCTCAAATGGGCTTTACTGTGTTCATGAAAGTAGGTGCATGTCATCCAAGTACAATCTCCACTTACGCGTAACTTCTAATGTTCAATTTCAAAGTCACAATCCAAGTAGTGCTTGAGTTATCCAATATATATTCATATTAATTGCCTCGCCTCTATGATCTGTACATCACGTATATAAAGCCTCAAACAAAGTCGTTGCAGTTGATGAAATAGCGATAAAAAAAATCTTGTCACGAAACTGGAACCGTGACGCCTTAAATAAGGTCAATGTGGCGTACTCGCTTGCTTAGCTTGTACCTGATAAGGATCACCAATCACACCGAATACTGATCAAAATCCCGGCTCACATGGATCTTCAATTATCTTAGTAAAATTAAACTGGCAAATCATAACCCTCGACCATGAGGATTGTGTCTAGATCACCCAAATGCAACTGTAACCAATTTCTCACGGATGACTACCACGATGACCAAATTCCAGGCTCAATTATTCTCGAAATAGTTTTATTTGCTAAAATCGTCCCTTTGACGTTACGAAATAGGTCAATTTTAGTCACATGAACAAATTAAGAAGTGCCGGCCACATCTAGACCATGCTGTTTTAAACAATAGGCCCAGTAATGCACTGACATCAGATCGTTATACTAAACGTGCTGATATACACACTTCTCTGTCATTATCTGTTTATCAACATTTTGTTGCATATCTGGAATACTGTGCAGGGCAACTCACTTAAGCATATTTGTTCAGTGTTCTGTCAAAAAATATTCCAACTACGTTTGAAGATATATAGCCGTGGTTTTGGAGAAGTCCAAGATTACAAAATAAAAAAAAATCTTGTTTTCATAAATATAGGACACTTTGGAACAGATTAATACTTACGGGCGCCCAGAAGTCTTCCTATGCAATTTGGAAGCAACTAGCTAGGCCGTTGCAGGGAAAGATCCCCCCCCCCAAAAAAAATTACATAAATTCTCGATAGGGTCCTATCATCTAACCCTGTTCGACATAAACCGAAAGTACATTCCCATCAAGCTTGAAGTGTATACGGTCAACGATTGTGATGAAATTTCCATATGATTTCACGTAACAGGTATCCCTATATTTACTATTGTTACATGTACAGCCATTGATTATTCCAAAAATTCTAAATTGAGCTAAGTATTATGTTAGAGTTGTGTCCATATCAAGCAAACAGACATATGCATGAAGTTTGAAGATTATTCAACCAGCAACTTTTACTTCAAACTACAAAAACAGAGAAGGCACAGAAGGATCAGATTAATAGCACGCATGCGTATTAAGAATTCAGGCAATAGGAAACCTTGCAGTGTTGTATGCAATTTTCAAGTGATTGGCCAGGTGGTATTCTGAATAGATGTTTAAACTTTTCCGCCAAATGTCCAAAACAAATCATTTAAAAATCAAGAAACCGTCAGAGCGTAAACTTTTGAGCAATCTTGTTTGATACCTACTCAAGGCTAAATTAACACCCTGTCTAACGAGGATCATATGCTTTTAACGAAGAATCGGAACATGAGTGTAAATTGTTAACAGACAGATAAAGCACAATAGACGATGACAGACCATATTTCGTCAGTATTAGGAGTGTATAACTTTCACTTTGGCTAGTATATTTCAACCTTCAAGGTGAACAACATTTTTTTTCAAAGATCGAAAGTACGAGTTCAGGGGTTGTCTGGTTATTTTTGAGTAGCAGAGTAAAAATAATCATTGTTGAAAATTATAAAAAGTGACGTCATAATCACCTTGTTACTAAAATAGCATTTACTTTGTTTTATTTCTACTTTCGTGATTCAAAAACGTCTAAAGCAAACTTCGCAATATGAACTTTCTTGAAACGTTTATGTTGTTAGCTATTTAGTAGAGTAGGGATCTTAAGATACAAAACATCAAAATACACCTCATATCTGTTATGGGCCCGTCATGCAGCTTTAATTTACCATCACGTGTCGTTTCTGTAAACGAACGCATGGCATGGTTTCACTCACGGCCATTGTGTTTCACCATTAATAGTCTCCCCCAGGGCTCTTTTTTTGGCCCGTTGTTATTCAATATTTTTATCAATGACATGTACTATAGGATAGGGGGTTGTCATCTGTTTAATTATGCAGATAACAACACTTTACCCTTCAGTCACCACGACCTCGAAATTTAACAGTACAGGATTGAACAAACATCTAACAATTCTATGGATTAGTTCCCTGAGAACAAGAAATATTTCAGGCTATTGTGTTGTGCCCCTCAAGGAAGGACTCTTGCAATATTACTTTCGAAATATGAAAAAGGGGAGCACTTGTTCTAAAAACTATATCAAACTGCTTGGGATCCAAATTGAACACCAGCTCAAATCAGATGTTCATGTGACTCAACTATGCAGAACGGTTGCCAGACAACTCATTGTCTTACAACGTCACAGTCCATATTTAGACACCGATAGTAAATTCCTGATTAGGTCCTTCATACTTTCAAACTTTACCTATTGTCCCTTCATGTGGCGCTTTTGTCGATCTCTCCTCAGTAAGAAAATGAAATGAAAAAAAAAATAAATAAAACCAGGGACGTGGATCACGCTTTGTTTTGATGATTATAAGAGTGAGAGTTACTGCTCACTACTCAAAAATGCAGATCTGCCTACATTAGCAATTGGTAGACAGAAATCCTTTTCTATTGAAGTCTACAAAGCCCTTCGAGGCTTGAGTCCACCATGTGTGCAGTATGGTGAGAACACTATTTTAGAGGAAGGATAGCCCCATACCCTTAGTAGATGACAGGCCAGGTCGGGTAAAGGGGGGGGGGTGAAGGTTAAGATTTTATCTGTTCCTTGGCACGCATATTATGCTGATAAGGACAGCAGAGTGCCTACTGTACCCATATGGTAGACAAAGCAAATGATAAGCATCCGCTGCTATCTGCCACTGGGTCACTAAATAAATGTCTTTCCACTTAATTGTTTATCAGTGATAAAGCTGAACCGCGTGCTGTGACTGAACATAGAGCTATCTGTAGCTACTTCTAAAGTAAAGTTTCCGGCATTAGAATATTTAAACAGCATTTATACACTAAGAATTCTGGCTCATCCAAATATTTTAACCTTCCGTTTTTTCAATAAAGTAACTTTTGGAAAAAATCTCTTCAGTATCGTGGCGTCAGAATTTGGAATAAAGTACCTGGTGAAACTAAAAATGTAATTTCACCCCCTTAATATCAAAGATTAACTCAGGTTTGGAATTTTGAAGAATCTTGCAGTTCCCATCTTTGTCAGTAAGTTATTTGTCACTAAGTTAAACAGTCTCGCATGTAGCACTGGGCAGGATCTTATGTATGTGCTTATCAGTGAATCCCTTATGAAAACTTTCAACCTCATAAATTTCCGCATGTTATATATCTCATGTTTTCATCAGTACCTGAGTGTATATGCATAGTTTGGTCTTTAGTCATTACTTTTTTAACTCTGCCTTTACCATTTCATTATCATTATCATTGTCTTTATATGTGTGTTTTTTGTGTGTGTCATCCGTTCTCCTTGAAATTGCTCATACCACTCTGTCATTTTAAACGAGTTATAAATACATTCATACTTTTACTTATACATCATGCGTTTATATATCCATTTCATTTAGCCTGGCCTACTTGTACTCTTAAGTCGGCTGTAATAGCTCTTGGCTAATGTTGTATGTTAATACGTGCCGACATGAACCAAAACTTTGCATTTTGTATCTTGTATACAGAAACCTAAACACTTGATTTCATATCACACTGACGTAAAACCAACAAAAACCACTGTCCACTTGCACATGGGGTGCCGTGTTGTGAAATAAGTTCTGCAGTTTGTGCGGTAAAAAGTACCGCACTGTTTAGAATTGCCCGACTGCTGTTTGACTCGTACATGTACATCAATATATTTTACATTATTCAAAAAGGGCGCGTGCGTCCTGATAAATATGTTATGGACTATACAGAAGTTTAATCTGGGTTGACTGTTATCTGCATTTCAGGTTTTTTTTCTCAACAAATGCCAGATAACCGTACAGTAAGTTTAGTGCACAATTTTTAAAAATGAATGAACAAGTGTTAATAATAGTACCGTACCTTACTGTCAGCTTTCAGGGTCCATGAAAAGCTTTGCTGCCACCACTATATTGGGGCCCTATGCGTAACCACCCATGATAAATAACAATGAAGCAGAATACAAAATATCTGTTTTATATGTTATGGTATCTATGAGACATAAATGCGGCATAAGGAATTCAAAGACACGATGCCCTTTCTGAGATCTTGATGACGTAGATATTCAATACCGGCACTCAGGTGAACATTATAAAATGTTTTATAGTGACAATAACAGGAAATACTTATTCCCCAAGGCAAATCCTTCTTTCAACACCTGTTCAACGGTCAAGTATGAACAATAACATAGGCTGTTAATGAAAATTCATTAGAAACAAAAGCTATGATACGGTTAATTGGTTATCAAACTATTTTATCATGATTAGATTTGTATTACTCTGCAGCCAATCAGAAGAAATCCTGTTTGCGTCATACAAAAAGTCAGATTTTAACGGCATTATAACCCACTGCAGCGGAAAGTCTTTTGTGGTTCAGAAAACGCCCTATCATACCTCTTTCAAGACCATGTAAAACCATTTGTCCTTGAGAAAAGATGTCACGTTTTTAACCCAGGAGACGGGAGATTTATACTTTTTTGCCACAACTGAGTCATTATTTCTGCATTGTGCCAACGAATATTTGTATAAAAGATTAATGTAATGCCCTTGTACAAGAGCTGGATTGAAACTGCTTTGTCTTCCTTTTAAACATATAAAAAACAGATTTAAGGATTTGAGCATGCAATATATTTTCCTGAATATTCACGTGATTAATCTGCAGCCATCTCATGCCGACATTCCCTTGCGCATGCTCATGCATGTTGTATCCTTTGCTGATGGACTGGCTGACATTGTATGTGCAGAACAGGAAATTAATTTCTGAGGGATCGATCTTTAAATGGCAAAGCAATATTAATGCCATAGAAGAGAAATAAATTAAATCTAACTGAAAAACCTAGAGCTCCTAATAAGGATACAGCCTGTAAACTATACCAATCAAATAGGAACCAAACTACCTTCCGGATATCTTTCTCAAAAACATGCATGCAGAAATATGTCTACAGGTAACACATGACAAATACGTTCTTGTCTCAATGGACATTAGGCTGCAAATATTGCCCTTAACTCTTTCAGTGCCAACTGCGGCTAAAGTCGAACCACTTAAAACGACCTGCCCTGAATTATGATAAGAATGCTAGA
Source organism: Hermodice carunculata (assembly GCA_964020975.1). Taxonomy (NCBI): domain Eukaryota; kingdom Metazoa; phylum Annelida; class Polychaeta; order Eunicida; family Amphinomidae; genus Hermodice; species Hermodice carunculata. Next base: position 418,872 of record OZ026623.1, read on the forward strand.
TTCGTGTTCCTTGTAGAAAGACCTTTCAATCATGTACCAGCATGGCAGCAGTTGCATAGAACATAAAAGTCCAAATAAACAACTTTCCTTGGCGCGCTTTTGGCGCATTGCGCCCATAGCGTGCCGTGGAAAGCTTTTGATTCAGTCAAAAATTTGGCACTGAAAGAGTTAACATCGCAAGCAATTTTACCTGAATATTATTGAGACTTGGGACATAGATATAGACACAGACATTTTTCATATCCAAGAAAAAATGCAGTAAACATTAGCTAGAGACTATTTATATCGGCAGGGTATGGAAGATAAAATCAAATCAGTTTAAAATGGTAATGTTAAATCAAAACTGACAATGCAAATCATAAAATAAATCAAGCGGCCGACACACGATGGGGCTGTTTGAGATACCAGCAGCTGCAAGAAACTGGCTTTGCTTTAGTATAACCGTGTGTTTGAGGAACATGGTTTCCCACTGAAATTTTGTAACTATAAACATATTCGAAACCGGGTATGAGAAAGCGCAAATAGACCGTATTGCACCCACGTGGCTTGACAAACGAGACATTATGAGACAAGCATGACATCGGAGGTTCCAAATTATTTTCGTCCAGTTCGGGAGCTGCTCCTGATTTATCATCGTAGAAATTCAAGAGATTGCATAGACGATGAGGGGAGGGCTCGGTAGTGGGGTATGGGGTATTAAAATTCCAAAAAATCAGCTGTAAGAAAGGGAACAGGAAAGGGCATATAAAATGCTGCTAACAAGTCATTTAGCAGTATGTGCACAAGCAAAACACTGTCACAACACAAAAAAATACGCAAAATGTCAACATTTTCGCAGAAAAAAAGATAATTCGAGAGTTTTTTTTTCATTTTTATGTTTAACATTACTCTGAAAAGTGAGAATGTGTTCAACATCACTCTGAAAAAACGAACACAAAAAACTAGAGTGAACAATCAGACCTACACCAATCATTCATGCGTGAAGTTGTCAGGGCTGCCACTCTTATAAGGGGCGGTCAGATAACATTGTTGGGGAATAGCTTTGCATGCCTGAGGTCTGTTGTTCTAGTTTTTATTAAAACGTTGGTTTACCTTAATTGACAAAAAATTACCAAGTGGGGAGCATTGTTCCTGTGGAGTAAATGTGCCTAATATCGCTTGTTATTCTATAATTAAGTCTCTGAATTTTAATTATGTGTATATAATTTCTGTTCGTACAGAAAAGACATGGTACGGTAGTGCGTAATAAATACAATAAAGAATTCAAGGATATATATATATATATATAAATATGTATAAATATATATATATATATATATATATATATATATATATATATATATATAAATATGTATAAATATATATATATATATATATATATATATATATATATATATATATATATATATGTGTGTGTGTGTGTGTGTGTGTGAGTGTGTGTGTGTGTGTGTGTGCTATATACACACTAAAAGTATCACTAAAGGGTCAAAGTATATTCGTACATACCTCATATCATATCTCGTCAGCTGAAAACCGCAGTATATCATACGTAACTTTAATTGTTGAATTTCAAGTTTCTCAAAACGCTTACAACTTGAAACCAATTTTTATGGATATTTGCATGGAGTGTACGCATAGTCTCCTGCCATTTCGTACGAAGTTCACTACGTTTACACTGTGGAATTGTTCCGTCGTCCTTGTTGAAATTTTCAAATTGCACAAGTAAGCCTAACAGAAGTTAAAGAAATTTTATAGCTATAATATATAAGGTTTTAGTGGTTGCTTTATCAAACACTAGGAAGATATTTTTATGTCCGATTCAAGCCTATTACATCTGCTCATTCAATGGTACAGCCGCTACAAGTTACATGGATTTGTTATTCAATGATTATTTGAAACAAACTTTTTTGACCGTTTATTTCAGTGCAGTTATAACTTCCGTCTGTTATTGTACTTGATACAGTAAACATGCGGTGGCTCTCATGATAACTGCAAAATTCGTTATAATGAGGTTCTGCCCGACCTTCCATGTACAGCATTCTTATCATAACGTGTTTTGTTTTGTTTTTGTTGCTTTACTTTGTGTGTGTGTGTGTGTGTGTGTGTGTGTGTGTGTGTTTGTGTGTTTGTGTGTGTGTGTGTGTGTGTGTGTGTGTGTGTGTGTGTGTGTTTTGGGGTATTTTTTCTCTTGGATTGCTGTTGCTGCTGTTGCTGCTGTTGCTGTTCTTCTTAAAGATGTATCGAAAAAACTCCCGTGTTTTCAGCGCCACATGTGCTGGTCTAGCGACCTTGAAATGAAGAAGAGAAAGGTATTCCATGTGACGTGGGATGTCGCTCTTTTACATCTTGTGAAGTATGACGGACGGCCGTCGGAGGTGTGATACAGCCTCAATAATATGGGACCCGTGGAACATACCTATCCATTTTGTATGACGTCAAATACGGGTATTGAATTTGTAGCAGAGTGCTCCATATCCTTCCCCTTCTGCCCATGCGTTTCATATGTCGTCTCTGTGTTGACGCCAATCGTTTTTGCTTGTACTCTACAACATGAATGCAGGTTTTTTAGGTGGGTTTCAACTTCAGTCTTTGTGGTTTTCATCAAAATACTCACCAAGGCTGCCACAAGAAAGTGAGATGATGTCCACCATAATTGTACAGTATAAATGTGTACATAACATACCCTTGTAGGTCTATTTCCCTACCCTCACATTGTGTCTAGTGAAAAACAGTTTAAAAAATAAGCAAAATAAAATTATACTGAGTGGACGAGGGACGACACAGATTGATGCGGCAAAATCATTTTGGTCCGCTCACGACAATAATGGTTATAATGGCTAGCGCCGGGCATGTGAGTGACTAGTTATGAAAATGTCTGATTCTGCCCAAACATGGAAAATTGAGACCAATAAAACTTGTCAGCATATTGTTGCCATGTTGGTGAACGAAGGAGCAATAAATGAACCAAAAAAGACAAAGTAATTCTTGTTGGTAAAAATAGAAGTGAGTCATGCCGCACAAGTAACACAATGCAGATGAATAACTATTTTGTGTCGGCCTTCAGATCCGTGACGTCAAAAAATCATTACACTGAAATCAATAATTAAGTTCAGTTTTAAAAAAATTCCAGGATAAGTGTTCATGCTGGCTCAGATTTCCCGTAGTGCCAAATTAAAGCTATGGCGCTCGACATGTTCTAGGTATGCTGCCGAGTTTGGTGGCAGCTGCATAACTTGAGCCATTGATTTTTCTACGGACCCTTGTGTTAACGGTCATGCTGTCAGGTGCATGACCATATCTGTTGATGGTCATTTACATAAGAAACATATTTTATATTATGTTGTCATTAGTGGCTTTAACTTTAGTATACGTTAAGTGAAAGTCAACAGCTTTTTACTAAATGCATAAAGCAATAAATATATACTGTGCTGACAGTGATTTTTATTTTTGTTGCAGAATGGTCTTTCTCTATGCGCATGTATTATAGACTTCTTGCCATGTGTATGGATAAATTTACTAATGGGCAGGTCTAATTTCGCATCGTTACATTCATGATCTGTATGTAAAATATGGTCAATTGGTATATATTAAACAATCTCGAGTACTCTCTATGGTTGCCGTCGCTAATCCACAAGATTTCCTCGAAGTCGTTACTTTTACAGATGGCCGAGTGCCCCTGCAATCAGTTTGATTGGGGCGGGTCTGATTTACGTCTATCACTTTACATTTGTGTGAGTCTCAAGACTCAAGACAACTTTATTTGGCGATGCATTGCAAACAAAGCTGTTTTGCTCAGACCACAGACGCTTGAAGCAGACTGCAGTAAACTGCATGTGCCATTCATTGTATTATGGTAAACATCAAGATATGAAACTCGAGTCCGAACCGGCTGATATCGCTCTGGCGAACATCTCCAGAACTTTTATTTCGACAACTTTCAAGCAAAACGATTTGTTGGTTTGTCCTCTTATTGTGAGAATGTCACGCCGGGTTGAAATGAAATCCTATGTTTGAGAGCGCAAAATGAAATTAAATAGCTGTTCTTCAATGCACACACTGCGCGAATCCTTTCATGGCCGTTTGGTCGTGCATTTCTGTCGGTGTTTTGCTTGACTAAACGACCTGATTGGTCACCTTACCTTATGTCAAAGTTCAAACTCTCTGGGATAAGGAGGGGTCACGCACTGCACCACGTACAAATGAAATAAAACACGCGCTGGAATAAGTAACGGGAAATGGATGTAAAACAGAGGGACGTGCAGTCACTTGCACTAAAGGGCCATAATATTATTCTCACGGACCAAGCGGGCACGTGAAAGACTCATCTTGCCATTGAAATAGCCTGCCTTTTATAACAGAAGGGGAAAATGTGAACATTGTCTGGTCGACAGGCCCGGATGGACAGGTAAAGTTTCATCCTTATACCCATCTATCTTGGACGCCACAACCTTGCATCGATGGACTGGCATGCAGCACGGCAGACAAAGCCAGCTGGAATTGATTCAGTTGATCAAAAGTGACTAGGCATATTCCCCATTGAAACAAAGTACAAAAATGTATCCGGGATTTTCTAGATCAGTTCTTTCTTAATCCGTATCAAACTAAATATTCCCCACAACTTGAGCATTTTCATTAAAAAAAAAGCCGTTTTCTGATTTTTAGGTACATTCAGGATGATCCCGCCTAAGGATCGGGATCTGCTACCTTGATTTTTCTGTAGGTTTACAGAAAAGTTAGGCATTTATCTATCAACAAATTAAGTAAGGCTTCACCTTGATGACAGCAAATCAAAATATTACAGACTAGAAAGCAATTTGGAGGAATAGAGAGGTTTGCAGCTACTATCTTTATGCCAGGTGTATGCAATAGGAGGGCCTGCAGCATGGCCATGTATAGACTCCAGCTGCCGCTCTGCAGTGTGGCATGGTGGGTTTGCTAGTAAAGAAATGGGATACAAACGGGAATAGGAAGGAAGGAAGACCAACAAGCGAGTTTAGCGTGCATCAATGCCAAGGGGGAGCGGGGCATTTCTAAATTAATCAAATGATACATCTGAAGATATATAACAAACATTACAATTTAGTGAAACAAATCTATCCGAGTATTGATAAATTGCAATCTCGAATAACAAACACAACAATTTGGAAAAATATATCTATCCTAACACTGATAAACCGCAAATTTAGAACATGATTAGTAGCCAAAGTTGAAATGGGCATCGGTTCTCTCCATTAAGTTTGCTGGTAGCACATCAATTAATTTCTGCAACATAAAAACACATTGTTTTCATTGTGGAATTTCTAACTGGAAGAGCATTACAAATAAGATCTCTAGTCCGGGTACTATGTTATTGGGAGTGATTGTGAATATTTATTCGGGAAATAATCTGGAACTTGTACATTAGGGAATCTGTAGTTGAATTTAAGGGCTTTTAGGGCTAATTAATCACTGATTGTAATATGTTTCATTGCTTCAATAAGAGTTGGGTGTGTAACAATTCTGCCTCAAGAATAGTCTCAGGCAAGTAGAGAATAATTCAGGTGTGGCATAAAAAGCGAATTGTATATGAGCAAGAGAGCTGATGTGGGTACGTACGTTTGTAGCCTCATAAGAAAAACAATGACTCTCGTGAGTTCATTTTAAATTTTTAGCCCGGCTGACCTGTCAGTCAGCTCAGCTTAACCTACGGGTTCTTCATCCGTCGTCGTCGGCGTCCTTCTGCAAACAATTCACATTTCGACTTCGGTTAGCTGGATTCATTTGAAACTTGGTGGAGATGTTTCTTAGGTGCATCTCTACCAAGCCCATACAAATGGCCATAGTCCAGTAATTGTTGATAATTTTTTCTTTTGGGGGGGGGGGTTCGTTTTGGGTTTTTTTTCGGGTTTTTTTTTTTTTGGTTTTTTGTTTTGTTTTGTTTTTTATTTTTGTTTCTTCCTTTTTTGGCTAACTCCTAAAACAATTTCTCTAAAACGGCCAAGTCAATTGTTTTGAAATTGCATAGGGAGACTTCCGGAGATTCCTAGACCTTAATTTGAACTCCAGGTGGCCCTATTTTCTCTTTATACCATTTGTTTTGTATGTGAAAGCTTTTTTTCGACTTCTTTCCTAAACCCGCCACTGAGATTTCTTTGAAACTTGATGAAAATGAAGCATGTGGAAAAATCAAACAAAGCGTATACTACGTAATGATATTCCGCATCTCTGATTTTTAATAATATTTTCGATTCGGTTACTTAGCGTTTAATTAATACATTCCATTGATTACAATGCAATCAATGGAGATTACAATGGTGAGTCCCATTTTTAACTTCTTTGCAAAACTAATCAAGTGGACTCACTTCAAACTTAAATGCTTCCGTAACTTTTGGAACTTTTCAGATTTTTGTTTCTTTTTGTTCATTTTTCTATTAACGAACCCTTAAAAATATTTTTCAAAACTGCCAAGCCAATTATCTTAAAACCCCATAAGGCCACTCCTGGGAACCTCTAGACTTTAACTTGTACAACAGGTGGTCCATTTGGGGTTTGTTTTTGTTTTGTTTTTTTTTTTTTTGTTTTTTTTTTTTGTTTTTTTTTTTGTTGTTTTTTTTTTTTTGTTTGTT